>DWME01000375.1:0-35282 GCA_018244795.1 Parelbella ahira ahira | reverse complement strand
CCATGAAGTTACAACGATGGAAATACTGAGAGTGTTGTAATTGGCGAGCATTATGTTGCTTTAGAGCTATCAGCTGGCATCAATACAATCCGTCGAAGACACGTTAAACAGTACTCACCGCCGGGAGGCCTTGGGTGCGCTGCAGCGTGGTGTTGCAGAGAGGTGGCGATTGGGTGATGCTGGTAGAAGGGCAGAAAGGGCGCGTGGAAGGGCGCGGGAGGCGGCGGCTGCAGCCGCTGCTTCAAGTCTTCGGCAGAGCCCGCCCCGGACGAGGACGATTCTACATCCGACACTCCGCTGTCCGCCGGAGAGGGCGGAAGAGACCCTGTAACAAAGAAATATACATTACGTAATGAAAACATAAACGTTTGTTATGATTTGCAACGAATAAATAGCCGTGCTGATGACGTTACTTTTAGTCGTATTTCATAAGATGTATAAAGTAACGGGTAAAATGTGGGAGTACCATACTCCACTGCCTATCCTTTCGGAGAAATAAAGGCGTGATAATATAGATATATTGCGTTAAATACAAAATAATTTATTTGTCGCTTAGAGTATTATTATTTTTACAGTGTTGGTACTGATATTTAAAACTGTGACTAATTATTTAATTATTAATATTTAGTATTTAGATGATTAAGTATAAAAACTAATAATTATATATATACATATATATAGGTCCGCTTAATTTTCCGCTCGGACCGGAGAGCGGATAGAGCGTTGCTAATTGTAAGAGGAAACGCGGCATGTCTCCGTCTGGCAGACTGGCTTTAAAGAATCGCTTCGCTGAACGAACAATAATGTCACTTACGTAGGAACAATATAAACATTAAAATACTAAATATTTTAAAACGTTTGCCTTATTATTAACCTCCTATGAGCAAGACGAACGTAAGACGAACTCATCTATCGCTTGTACTCGTATGTACATATGCACATGGTACGTACATACATGTACGAATGTGCGTAGGTATATGTACAATATGTTATGAATTACGTACAATTATTATAACGTTTCAAGTTATGGGGTAATAATGTGTTGTTTTCAGCGGCGTTACGTTGAATCAAATCCTAGGAATTGTATAACGACTTGTGTACGGCGCTATAAATTACTTTTATTCAGTCACTTCTAGGTATGTTTCGTAGAGACTGTTATTAAACAATGACCTATTGACTATACATGTTCGTCGTCGTCCTTTTTTCCGAGACAGACGAGTTGTTAGGAGACGCCGCTCGTAAATTGTAATTAAAATAATAAGACTTTTATTTGCAGTCGCTTTTAGGTAAAATAGCATATGATTTTTGGTAATATGTGTGACTATTTAAACTTATAATTATTATTAATTCATAATTTAAGTTCTAATGATGCCATTCTAGCATTAATTTGTAGTTATTAACATTAGCATTAATTTTGAGTCATCAACTTCAAAAAATTGTACCAATCTCTTGGGTGTCGTGAGAGAAATTTGAAGTAACTTAGCGCTTAGCGATATACCGCCATGTGACCATTTAATTATATGTATATTCTAATGTTATCTTTAAAAATTTGTAAAGCAACATTAAAGCAACCCGTTGAACTTAGTTGAATGAAAGCATGATAAATTAGCCAGCATCCCCCATTGTGCATTGTAACGGTCGGTCACTCGTTGCATAATAATTTGCATGCAGGCCTGAGAATGCGCTAATCCTGCGGTCTCTTAGACGAACGGTCAGCTGCACAATGCATCGTCTGCCGTTAGAAGACAGTCAAATCTTATGCACTTGCGTTGAACCTGTTTCGAGTGTGGGAATTAATACGACTGGTCAGCGCATGCAATTGTCATGCAAAAATGCACGGCGCGTTTTTAATTTACGATTATGCAGATCCTCTGTCTTCGGATCGTATACACGGGGGTTGGATAGGGGTTGCATTTTTTTGCATCCGAAATGCGACGTTTAGATATGTTTAGGTCGTGGTGAATGACCATTTGGTGAATTTTTATGGTAATGTGGATGTACCTACATGCGGTTTCTTGATGCGTGTTTTCTTAATTTTATTATGTTAAAAGGATTTTATTAATGCTTCAACCCCTTAATGTGAAATTGTTAAGGTTTTTTAAAGCAAAATTTTCACATGGATTTGAAGTTTGTATGGAGTAAACTTTAGTTAGCGCTGTATGATATTTAGTCTTAATGCAAAGTAAAAATGTCGTCTTTATTAGTTGAGAAATTATTACACTTGGTTCAGCGTTTAAAGCACAATCATGGAAATGAGGAGACAACCGAAACTTTCTCATGTCCGAGGACCTCAATAAAAAAGTTTGACGGATAACGGTTGTTGGGTATTTAAATAATATACGCGGCGGGTTCACTAGGAGGCGAAAGAAAGCTGTTTATTCATACGTTTCCTTGTGCATTGAAACTATGACAGGGTATTAAGACCAGTGACCATTTGACCGGTACGCGGAGCGCTGTCCACACCCTTTTGTGGCCATTGTCAACCCTTCAATGCGGCACAATGGCTATGGGAACCGGGAAGCGGCGTCGGCCTCGCGGGCCCCGGCCGGCTTGACCATTTAAAAACTCAATGGAATAGTGTTACGTGTATAATCAACCAAACAGCGCAACGCGACTCCGAATAATAAACTAGCAGTTTAAACCGTTCCTCAAACTGAACTTGTTTTGTGCCAGTATTCATGTAATTGAAACGAAGCGGGCTGCGGACTGTTCGTCGCTAGCTATAATTCATATATTGTTTACGATAGAAAAGCTTTTACCAAATTAAAATCGAATAACTATGCTTCAATATAAGTTTAAACCTATCTTAATTAATTAGTACAGTCAAAGCAAACGATGCTTTTTTCAAAGACGTCTCAGATAACATTCCCGAAGCGAATATTTCCTTTTATTTAATCATTACACAGCTGTATGTATGAATATGTAAAATAATTTGATAGTTTCGCGCCCGTTGTTGTGGGTTCACCTCCAGACGGTCGAAGGACGCGCGAACAACGATAGGATTCACGACTAATCGACTTTTCGTCACAACTGTACCCGTTATAATCCGCCTAAAGAAAATTTCTCGTAGATTTTGCATTTACAAAATTATCATTATCATTATCAACCCGTGTCCAACATTGCTGGACTTAGGCCTCTCCAAAAGCGCGCCATTAAGCTTAATCTTCAGCTTTTTGTTTCTAATCACTACCAATAATTTCGCGTATCATCTTTCTATTTACGGCATGAGGGACAAAATAAGATTACAATTATTGATACAAATGTACAAGATATTTACGCAGAACGTTATAGTAACGTCGGTGACTGGCTGGCCAGTCGCTGCGCAGCACACGCTCCACCAAACGGTAAGGACACACGGAATCGAGACACATTGTGCCAACCCTTTCATCTCCGCTATCATAATAATAATAAATTACCTATAAATAATGATCGCATTCCCTTAGGGTGCCGAATCAGGTCTACCGGTCGGCTCGGAATGCGGTCCCATTACGACACTACGACAATGAGGTACAAAGGTAGCCACCCTGCTTAATCGCACCATCTTTATGGACTGACCGCTGTCCATCGCCTTTGTGCCAAAAAGCGGCGTTAGACCATAATCCGTGCGAATGGAGACTTAGATACTTTTTGCATATGAATAATGATGCGGTGAGACGTGTATATAAGCTGTTATGTAATGCCGGTGCACGTGGAACTCTGGCCGTGCGATCGGCCCGAACGATTGTGTCCAGCGCGACTAGTAACGCTTCGGTTTCGTAAATTAACAATTGTGTAACTAATTAACTACATATATACGACAATTACGACTTCTACTGATTACTACCGAGTCGCAATACGTCAAACGCGATGTAATTGTAATCGATCATGTTACATTACATTTTACATTTGTGGTATATTTTGTATTGCGCTAGATTTTTTTTCTACATTACGGAATTTATGACTTTAAAAGTTTCTCAACTTGTGCGAGATATTCTCCAATATACCGTGAATATTTATTCTTATAAACTTCATTGTTAATGTTACCACCTAGTTCTCAGATTATACCTGAGTAGCATCTATTTTTTTTAATAGCTATACAAGCTGCCATAAGTATTCATAGGCAGAAGCAGAAACTAAATAATTTCGCTATAACTATATGGTTTATAAATATATTTTAACTGTATAAAGCTTTCAATATATTTTTACTGCCGACTGCCTCATTGGTTGAGCGGTGTCAAGCGCGACTGTCGATCGGGAGGTCCTGGGTTCAAATCCCGGGTCGGGTGCTATTAGATTATTCTAATTTATAATTTCTAATAGTGATTCGGAGTCTGGATCAGTGCCCGGTGTATGGCAATAGACTCACCACCTATTTCATGGGACTTAAACGTAACTGGTGAAACGTGACAGTGTATTACACCCCTCTGCCTACCCCTTCGGGGATTGTAGGCGTGATGTGATGTTGCGTTACGTTATATATTTTCACTATATAAGTACAGTTCTGACAAATTTTTCCGATTCTTATTCTAATTTTCATTAAAATTTCCATAGGTATTCATTTAGTAATTTAGACTATGAACAGTAGAAATTCATGGTAGAAATATTCAAATATGCATTCTAAAAGCAAATGAAAGTTATTGTTAAAAATATGTCTTTTAAATCAGTAAGCTTATATTCTAAGTTATTTGATTACGTATTTTCAAAGTAGGTACATACCCAATATGCTATTTAATATGTCACTATTACATTGATATCTCTTGCAATAAAATGATATAATTAGAAACGTATTGATCACAAGAATAGAAGCAACGTAGTTCTTTCAGTGATCATGCGGCTGGTGGCGGTCCGGTTGTGCTGTCGAATTTTTTGATAACCCTATACCACTCCCTCGGTCTTTTATATCCTTTAGGATGGTACTCGTAATTCTATTTAGACCCTCGAATAACTTAGGCCGGCCGTTGGATCGATATGAGGACAACATTTAAAAATAGCAATTTGACTTAAATTACTCTTTAAGAAATACAAGTAAGTGTTCATTAGGAAAGGGATTACTTACTTTTTATTTGTATATTTGTTATAAGCCAATGTTTGGGCACAATTTCTTAGAAATCTTTCAATTCCATTGATATAGATATACCTCATCGTGTGAATGGCATTTCTATTACAAATAATAATGCGGGAGACGTTTCCGATCGAGAACCGAAATAGTCATAATTGAACGGCACAATAATGATGTCGATTGCGAATTTTTCATTCAATCGCCGACAATGGGTTGCGTTTGTGCGCCCACGCGTGACATTCTAATTTCAAAGTGTCAGTAGCGCCGGAAACCAGCCGGGGTCGGCTCAGTGGTAAAGCGAGATGCAATAGTGCGATAAAGCGAGATGGACTCCAGATTAACGCCTATTGTGACGGGATGATGTGGCGATTTTGCAGTGCAAGGTGCAGTCTAACCCATTTTTGCATAAAAACGAGACATATTAAGTGAAAATGTGCGATCGCGCAACGTGTGCAAGCATCTGCGTCCTTCGATTGTTTGCTTAGGACGTTGCGTGTTTAGATTTCTGTCCCCGCTGACCCGGTGCCGCATTGTAAGGGTTACTTTGTGATGCCGCCAGCTTTCGGGTTAAATTGTGTATATTTTGCACAACGTATTTGTTATTTCGGTTAACAGATTATGTATCACGTTACCACATGCTGGCAGGCTTCGCGTGTAACATCCAAAAAAATAGTGTCCAAATCTAACTTTTTAATTTTATGTCAACAAAATAGGTAAAGCATGTCTTTTATTACAATGTGGCTCGTGATTTCTTGTAATCCTGTGAATATTACAGGAAAATGAGTCATTTTTGTTGTTGATGTTATTGTAGGAACCATAGTATATAATTGAATGTTACTTACTATCGTTTTTCATGTATTACAAAGTTGGTTATACGCGACGAACAAAATAAATACAGCGTATAACATAAGGGTGAATACAGAGCTGCCACGCCGGTGTAATTCATGGAGCGATCAATCAAACCCTTTGCCGATAATGTGATACGCGAACCCTTTCGGTATTAACACTACTATTATTAATACTTGTGCAAGTCGACGTACATCCACCCACATAGAAGAGTTACCAGTAATTGTTGCATGAAATGCACATTTCGGGGCCAAAGGACCATTGGGGGACATCTGCACATATTTCGCAGAGGAAGGGTTCATGAAAGCGAAAGTTAGGAACAATATTAACATTGAAATTTTTACTAAATTCATCGTGCAATTTAACATGTGGCATGAGCATGTGCAAGAGGATACAATTCTAACAATTATGGTGAAGAATCGAAATATTTATAACATAAAGAGTTAAGTTTCCGGAAAGTTTCAACGATATACTTTTATTAGCGGATGTTTTCTTTTACAAGGCACTAAAGCGGCTCGTCGTTACGTAAGCTGCGCGTGTGGTGTGTCTGAATGGGGGCGCGCGGTGTGCGTGCGGGGAGGCAGGGCGGCGTGGCGCGGTCGTGACATTGGGCGGGATCAGCTGAGGCTATCGATTGCTCGCACTTCCTCTTCGGGCTTTATGAATTTTTCATGCCGTTGCCTTGGCTCGCTTGTTGTGACGCGGCGTCTACTTACGTGAACGATATTCGGTGAAAGTGGAGCGCTACAAGGAATTGTGACGTTATCATCGTAACTTACACTATGAAATCGTATCCCTAAGGATGTTCATAGTCTGAGGTTATTAATAAGCTTGCAATTATTAATATTCTTGAATCATCTCTACACTTGTGTGTGATGAAGACTATCAGTACGGTTACGTCTTCAGCATTAATTTTAAATTACGCGTTGACAATGCATTGAATGTATGTATGTAGTTACATGATGTAATATGTGACATACTATCTCTATGGATATTTATCTTACTTTTATTTAGAAAATTTATATTATATTCTGGTGTTGGTTAAAACATGAGTTTAATCGACCATGCGCCCATTGCCTACAGCCAGACGGAAATTACAACATCTGTATGTTTTGTAAGGGTACTACACTCGTATATAATACATTTTTACGTGTACGTAACTTTCTTCGCAAATCGCGCGACCCGACTCCACGTAATTTCCGTTGTTATATATGTCACTAACTCGCCGTCTCTTTGACAAAGAGATTTCTCAGCTTTAGTAAATAATATAACAGTAAGACGTTAAAACATCTTCGTTTTTTTAGGGCGCAAAGCTCGCTCTTTTATTAATCTCCGGTAATCGGAACTCCAGTACTCTTTATAGGATTAAACGCTCGCAGTAGAAATAGACATAGATAAGAGGGTACTGGACAACAATAGTTCTTAAATGAATATAAGATGAGGAGCTCAAAAAAATCCGAGATTAGTTTCGTGATTTCATTTGACTTATTTTCGTAAAAAGGCTCGGACGCTCTCGTCCAGTTGACTTTGTGAAAACAATAGACAGGCCGGAGTCGCATTAGTCCTACATAATAAACAAGAAGCGGATTGTACAGCGATTGTTGTCATAGCACTGTCATGTCCCCACAGACATGGTCGCGTATTGCCTGGGGACAAATATCGCTGGAGTCCATACCGTGTGTACTGACCCGAATCTAAGGGCACCTAGTACCTTTTATGTCTTAGATTGTAATGTATTTATCAAAAATTTCGAGAACGCCAATTTCGAGCGAGACAGCCTTTGAGATCGCTAACTCGAATGCGTGACTGGATTCCCGTCTCCGAATGTACAGCTGGAACATTATTTTCGATTTCTTCAACTTAGAATCTATTCGTTAGTATCAGCGACCAGCTTTATTAGTTTCTTCTTTTCTATTTCATGACAAGTGTACAACAATAACATTATTTTCCGGCGCCAACCAGTGGACGGAAGAAAATTGAAAATTATACACTGAAATGAATAGCTTAACTAATGACTTCTCTCAATTATCTTTTGTAGGGCTGAGCTCGCGGATGTTCAAGTATGTCAGTAAAACAACCGGCCATAAAAAGTTTGCGTATATACCCGTGAAAGTCTAAGTGTGTACCTAATTCTGAGAAGCTTAAAGTATCACGTGTGTTTATATTATATTCAAGCACTTATTAGGCAATAGCCCTGTTTAACAGCCTCCAGGGATGTATTGTGTCCTCAACATTGTTTTGCCTTAGCGTTGAACACATTTCTCTACTTTAGTTAATATAACTTCAGTTTACTATGTTAAGCCACAACACTATGCGGGCTTTCTTTGGTACAGAATCGAACAATAATATGACCGTTTATTTTCGTTACATCTATGTCGAAATGCGGCGATATCGTTTAACTATAGTTATATATTATTGTAGATAATGTTTCGAAAAATATACAATCCTTTCTTGGAGGACTGTCAAGGTGGATAGAACCTTGGTCGTGAGCGAGTGACGTGTAGCACTTCTATGAAGTAGAACTTACCAGTGTTGGGCGCCGTGTAGAGGTGGTGACGTGGGGCGGGCGTGGGCGCCAGCAGCCCGTGCAGCAACACCCGCCCTAACGAGCCGCGCGCGCCCAGAGGCAGTCCGGCCGGCTCGCCGTCCACTGCAACAAATAAATAAACATTATCCTCTTTATTATTACAATATATCAATTTATTACACTAACTAAGCCTAATTAGGCAATTGTAATGTAATAGTTAATTACAACGCGAGGTGATTTGTACAATAATTTTCAGTTCGCTGATGTAAATATAGCTCGTTCTAACTATGTAATATGTATAATGTACATATATCTAATGTTCCGTTTCGTATCTGATAAAGGCGATGGGAATGAGGCAGTTAAGTAAAAAGCACAAAGTTTAAAGAAATTGTCGTTGTTTGGATAACATCGTAATATCTGACGACTTGCGATATGAAATAGATATTTCAGATATCAAACTAAGATATCTAGCTAAGTAGCATTAATGCGTATTTCAGGAATTTTTCTTACAAAAAATTATAATGAATTGCGAAGCATTGTTTTGTAAATTATAAAAGAATAGCGACAACGTTTTACTGTGACGCGTGCCTTTTGTTTGATTATTGGGAATTTTAGAAATCTGCTTTATTTTATCTAATGCCTGTCAATCCATATATAAATAGGCAAAGATGAAACAGTTTAGTATCGTTTTCTACACAGTCCTCTGTCAAAATCATTTGATAGGCTTTCTTTTTTTGGCTCGTTGCTTGGTTCATTGTGAATTGACAAGTCTTCGTGATATCAATAAAGAAAAGTTAGTAGGAATTGAAACGTAATGAATTAAGGTAGAATTTTGACTTCTTGGCGATTATTAGTTACTCTAATTTCAATAAAACTACATATTGCTACGGTTAGTACAGATTTGGGAAAACGAACTAGGAAGGAAAACATAAACATATAACAGGCATAATATTATTTTGAACTTAATTATGACCTAATAAACACGTTTAATATAATGATTACACGTATTTGACTGCCTCGTTGTTCGAGTGGTTGCAAGCGCGACTGCCGATCGGGAGGTCTGGATTGGATCTGTGGATTGTTTGGATCTGTGCCCGGTGTACAGCAATAGGCTCACCATCTATTCCATGGGACTTAAACGTAACTAGTGAAACGTGGGAGTAAATGAACGACATTCGTCTGCCTACCTCTTCGGAGACTACAGGCGTGATGTTACGCCTTTACGTTTTTTATTGTATATCATATATTGGAAGTATATAATCGAAAGTAAGTATGAAGTTATTCGAGCTGAAAATTGGTAATCAAATATACCTAACAGCGGCACACCAGACATTCAACGAGTCTGATGTAAAACGAAGCAAATAATAATGAAGTGTTATTCCGTCCACGTTCCGATACAAATTAATAACCTAATTATAAATTCGTACCTAGGTAGGTGTCTAACTAAATTTTTCGTTAAAAATACACGTAAGGTAAAGGGCGATTAATGTGTGTAAATGGATTATGGATTCTAGATTTTACTGCATACAATAGCATGCATTAGCGTATAAATAGACGTTTGTGCACGCATATCAATCGAGTTGCGCTCGTATTGTTGCGTCATTCCGGCTACGATGCGTAGACAGTGCGGAGAGCCCGGGCGCGGCGGAGGGCTACAACCCAACATTTAAGGAAAAAACAATGTCATTTCTACTTTTTATTAGTCTACGGTCAGGTTGGTTTTGATTGTGTTCTTAAGCATGTAAATTTAACTATTTGACGAAGTGAGCACAAAGAGCCCTTGTTAGTATGTACGTTTCGTTTATTACATTCGTTAAGCAAACATAATTATTACTATATACAGAAAAATGTCCTAATAGGTACCATTTAATCGCTTTCGCGTGTTGTAACTGTAAATGGAATGAATGCGTTCTATTTTGCTACATGAATACCTACTTTTTATTAAACAACTGTTCTCGTAATAATCAAAAAGTATGTTAGGTTTTTGTACAGAACCAGTTCTTAGGGATTTTATTGTCAAATATTACGTAACAAAAGTGAAACAATTGACGTCATAAAACATAACAAGAGAGAATACTTTGGAAGCGGAGGACTAATAGTATTTAATCGCTCGTAATTATCTTTCGCTCGACACAGCGACAGGTCGCTAAAGCCGAATCAGCAGCGTCGACAACAGCACTTCAGCGTGTTGCCGAGATGAAATTCGACTATTTCGGCGACGTCATTTATCAAAATTTGCTTAGGTGAAGGTGGTTACACGTCCTCCGAGCTCGCGTGGGTACAGTCGAGACGGTAATTTGTTCTAGAATTAGGTTTCTGACTCGTGTTTCGTTCCAGCGTTACCTGCGGTTGCTGTGTATGTAGATATTAGTATGTGCGGGCAGGAGGAGTGCTGTTTCTTGAAATGATAATTATGTATAGTAACTCTCTCTCTGTAACAGACGAAACCCAGCTGTGGATGCGTGTCAAATGGAGTTATGCTTTACGCTTCAGTATTCGTCTGGATGTGTTGCTACCATTGATAATAATTAATTCGAAATTACCTATATTAAAAATAGATAGATCCGGCTTCAGCATCTTGATTTCATTCCGTTGATCTGGGGTTCAATTCCCGGCACACATCTATTAATTTAAAAAGTTACGCTTTTCAGACTACCTGGCTTTTACTGTAACTTTAAAGGAAATTTTGCAGTCGATCGTCCCCACCTTATAGTTAAAAATAAAGATATTTGAATCGTATGAAATTTATTAAAAAAAATGTTCAAAAATAGAATAATATAATAATAGAGTTGATAACGTTGTTGGCGACATCACTTGAATTTTTCATACTGTGTTACATGATTTACTTCAACGTCACCGTAAGGCTTATAACCGATTGTTTCCAAACGAAAAGTAGGTACATGTAAAGCTTTTGTAACGTTTATCTAAAAAATATTGTGGAACCCTTCAGACACGGTAAAGCTTTCCATTTTCAGACGAGGGCTTACGAGTGAGATTACAGACGGGCGCTTCAGCGTTACGAGGGAATTACCACAAGATCGATAATATATAATCTTGATACATCCGAGCCAGACGCTTCCGTGCGCTGACCTTGGGCGCCCACCCCCGGGCCGCGGCCCACGACCCACCTGTTGTCTCCTTCTACCCCAAAGGCGACACTGCGCATGTTTGGCGCAGAGAGGGAGACGGCGGTACTCTCCCTTTCGTCCAGGTCGAAATGTCTAGACGGAGTATGAACTCTTTACGGCCCGGCCACATGCGGGCAGCTCGTCTGATAGCGGCACCGCGACACCTTATGCAAATGTTGGTTTTTCGTGATACGGTCACGTGTCACACGCGATGCATTCGGCAAATTCACGGAAAGGACGCCTTTGACGTGTTCATTTCGTTTCAACCACTTTCCGTTTTCATGTTTCAGTGTATATGTTTTCATTATTTACATGAAATGATTTATAGTAACATCATATTGTTATCGTCAATAAACTGCTTTGTGCTCGGATCGTGTGTCGTGTGTCGTGCACGCCTCGGGCAAAAACATTTCTACAACCACTGCGTCGAAAAAGGCTGATGTATAGAATGAGTAATCTTTAATGATATTTAGATTTGAAACGAGGACAAAATTGTCGACAGATTGCTAGAGTCATAATACGGCCTCTATCCCAACGCTAGCGGCAAAACCTTTATGGGCTAATTTATTGAGTCCCCGTTTGAGCGTTTCATACTTTTCTCTACAATTTTTTGCACAGCCATTCCCAAGGCCAAGTGTACCGTAATAGGTAGCTGAGCAATTTGGAAAATGTGTCGAAAATTTTCAGTTATCTCATCGCTTCGTAACGGGGACTAAATATTCTGTCAAATCCTTTATATTAAGGTCAAGTCCTTGCCTTTTGTGTCTAGACAGCCTTTAGGACATTCCGTTTTACGGTATTCGCTTTTAATGGCTACAATTGCAAAAGCTACCAAATAAATACGCTTTAATTAGTTAATAAAAAGATAAACGAGGTGAATTTAATTTTCTAACTACATATTATACTTTATCAACAAAATAGTAAGTACTACATATATGTATAACCTCAGACTTGCACTGTATCTAACGTTTTCAATAAGCTGAAATAAGTGATCTGGCAGATGCAAAGAAATCCGTTGGAGACGACGCTCGTTTATAGTCGTAGCGCGATCGTATAGATTCAGTGCACCAAGGGTATTCCGGGCGACTGCATTATTCAGGACATCGGAAGGCGCTCCAGACCCAACCATTCCCGGGTCGACGACTCCATGAACCGTACACGGAATTATTCTGTTTATGCCAGCATTTTGCACTTAGCGAAAATTGAGATGCTGTGCCATTCCGTTGGATCCCGCCTCGGAGAAATTTCAATTTTCTTCCACAATGAAAGTGCATTTGTTTTTCGAGTTGTTTACGGATTCTTATAACGTACAGCTCTTGCGGAATATATATGTACTCGTGTATATGCATGGCGTTTTATAAAATGAGAACGTATTCTGAAATCGTTTCCATGATTCAAACTAATGCGGGAGTTTTCCCGTGAATCCCTATTAGCTAATGAATACAAGTTCTTTGTAAGTATATAGTCATACCTACTACATAGTTATTTGTATATGTTACAAACTTATTTACGCCAGATGAAGTTCTTGTAGTTCAGTCGCGGCTGCATATACAAAAATATTAGTACAATCAAGCAATGCAGGGTGCCGCAGGGTCGTCGAGGAGCTTTCTGGAGTGTCTCAATTAAAGATTTTAGAACTTTTAGGAGGCTTTGAAGCCGGATCAAACTGAGAAAAAAAATCGACTGTATTATTACAATGGCTTATATTTTTAAGTGTATACGCTGAGGCAGCGTGACCAAGTAAACCTTCTCTCATCTCACCCGACGTTCCCAATATTGAGCAGTCATTAGCGCAGCAAATACATCGACATTTGTGTATAGCCCGATTGTGGAATCCGACGCCTAGTAATCAAATTAAGCGTCTCTTCATGACATTTGATTAAAGACATTGATACTTGATTTATTTAGGCGTAATATGAAGCAAACCCTCACTCTGACAGTGCTTATGCTGTTGTCAGTGAAACAACAATTATTCATGCTGATCAAATCGATGTGCATGAATGACGACAGCGATGAATATACAAGAAACACGTTATTACTGTAAAGATATAAATATTTGGCACTCGGTTCTTTCTGTCTACTCTGTAAGGAAGCTGGCATTATGATATAATTATAGTAATATTTTTTTATATATACTGGCACGAACACCATTTAGTTATGACTTACAGCGACCAATTAATTGTTGCGAATAAAGATATGTTTTTGATTTACTATTACATAACTAATTCATATAGTCACTATGAGAATTGCCATATTGAAAAATACTTTTTTATTGATTCATCATACCTGGCCAAAAGAGCCACTCCATTAACATAATAGAGATTGTAATGAATAAAAACGACTACACAAAGTTCCGAGGCCTTGTGAGCTATGTGAACGTATACATTTATCAGTTTCCAGTAACCGGCGCAAATATAGGTCCGGGCCGGCCGGGCCGCGTGGTTAGGCAATCGATACGCACTGAAATTCAGGCCGCCCGATATACCTAGGCTTCCTATATCTTGACATCCGTTTTCATGTACAAAGAGCCTCGTTGGTACGCGGAATGGCGTGTTGGCGGC
Source organism: Parelbella ahira ahira (assembly GCA_018244795.1). Classification (NCBI taxonomy): domain Eukaryota; kingdom Metazoa; phylum Arthropoda; class Insecta; order Lepidoptera; family Hesperiidae; genus Parelbella; species Parelbella ahira. The sequence goes on along the minus strand of DWME01000375.1, from coordinate 21,182 downwards.
GCTGGGTATTGTAATAATTCTGTTGTGGCTGTGGCCTCGATTCTTGTTTCGGCCGATTAGGTCAGAATACCTATTATACTGTTTGTAATTCAGTGTTATTTTTCAAACGTGTTTTTAACTGAAACATGAGAGAGTTCTGGAATATTCTAACGGACGTCTCGTTTAATCATCTTCATACATATGTATGTAATACGAAGCTTCGCTTGCTGCGCTGCAACAAAAAAGGTAGTCGAGTGTAATCTCAACTAAAATACCTATTAGTGTAGAAACAGCAAACTAACTGGATTCAAGGGAAACTGAAAGCGTGCCGCTCCGTGCATAACGAGACAGCTGAACTTTCTGTAATCCCGCTGAAAACTACTTTTACTTTCCAGCAGTGCTGAAATATTAACTAACTTGTATAAGTGATGGCGGGCGGGTCTAGGAGGCCAGGTGAATGCACTCCTCCCTAAAACAGGGGTGGGTGAGCCCGCGCCGCTGCAGGTCTGTTATTTCAGTTAGTGAAATACTCTCTCCGCTCGTTGTTGCTTTATATCGGTGCAACGCTCTACGTACGGGCTAGTTCTACCCCCACCCCCTGACCCGGTTGGTTAGATTAGCGACATATGGACGTGAAATATTCATTTAACCACCGCCGCGGGACTCCGTCAGCGTTTAGGGCGGACGCATTTGGCTATGATGCTTTCTGTTACGTTAACGCTGCGCGGACGGTTTTTAGTATAATAATAACTACTTACATATACTTAATATACATTTTAATTTTTGATGGTTTCTACGAATAACCAAAAAGCAAACATCCCTAACAGATTACTTCTAATTAATGAAGAATACTTTTTTTTTATTGTTGATGACATTTTAAAAATGATACGATATTACAAACAAATTAAAATCTTCGGAAACTCATAATATATCTTAATACACAGTGTACTATTGTTGTTCGCTATAATTACTATTATTTTGATAACAGTTCGCGTGTGTACATACGTAGGTTCCGCGAAGATTAGACGAACGCGGACATACACATACATACATATATACTTATATAGGTATCAGCTGGTACTATTATTAGTTACAATCACATCGACGCACATGATTTGCTGTGTATTACCATAAACGCGGTTAACTGTATATAAATACATATCCACATATAACGTAATAATGAACACACATAGATAACACTTGTGAGAATAATATTAATAGGAGGACAAGTTAGATTTCTTGTCCATGGCGTTTACTTATGTTCCGTTGTTCAAGTGGTTAGTGTGTACGTTGATGGGGTGCGTGCTGGACTCTTTTGAGAATAGATAATTGTGAGATAGGGATGATTTAAAAAAATATATACGATGGAGTAATCAACTGTCTAATTATTATAGTACAGGTTTTATCTAATTTGAGCATCAGACAGTCGTACATGAAGTTATCTCGAGATATTGATATTATTATTTGGTTTGTGTTTTGACACTCACTAGTATGAATCGAAATGATGTCTCACAGCATTAGTCGAAATCATATAAACCTACTTTGCAATAATACAGTTAAGGAAAAAGTAAGTTTTAACTTATCTGCCTACCCTGTGTAGGAATTAGGAATATATGTACATACATACATAGATATGTATGTATGTAAGTTTTAATTTCATTTTAAATTCCATTCAAATATAGCATATGTGTTTCTAGAATGGATATTTAACTTGCGAAGTGACGACATTTTTGAATGATCAACGATCTTGACTTGAAGGTTATGCAAGCGTAACACGGTCTGGGAAAATACAACTAGGAATTTACAAACACTTGATATTTTAATAATTGGGGAGATACAAACACTAAATATTTTGTTTATGACCGATTGAGAAGCAAAATCGGGCGGAGGCAAGATGAGTATTGTTGTTTAGATTTTTATCTCCCGTGCCAAGCTTCATCTGGCAGTCGGCTTCCGACCGCTGTCTATAATTGTATTGCATAGCAAAGACGGAGATAGTGTACCTCTACGCTCCAACTAAATAATTTAATTCTGAGCTCTGTATTCTTATGTTCTTTCGAATTTAATAATAGTAGAAAACAATTTACTATTGGGATCATGTTAATATGACTATATAATAGATGTCTACGGATATACAAGTATACGTATATCATGACTGATACGAGTACTGATCAGTCAAAACATGTTTCGTCACTCGTGCCGCCGACGACGTCAGCACTCGTTACATCAATCCTTTCAAATTAGATTCGGTGAACTAGAGCCTCGTAAACTCGTCTTTAATACAAAAAAAAACACACGTATTATGAGTCAGATGTAATATAAAGCGGACATAAAGCTCGACCAGAAGTTCTATTGTTTTGTAAAACAACGGAATTCCTACGAGAATGGAGAATATTATTACGAACTAAAACTACGTGTTCCTAGACATCTGGACGCGATGAAAAAAGAATGCGTAGTTTGCAAAACGGGGAGGAAAATAGCTAACATTAAAAATGTAGTTATAAATATTGAATTGATGTTTTCGTAGAAGTAATGTAGGTATAAACATGGATAGCGCAATATTATGATTATTAGATCTATGATTGTATTTCTGACCTTATTATTAGATTACTTTCTAGAGTTAATAATGATCGTGTGAAGAGAGAATAAAAGTATCTGCAAATTTAAATTAATAAATATCACTTAAAATCATGTTTGGACAGTTTTTGTATCGTTCCTTAATAAATGTTACAGTGTAAACTTCATTTGTGGTTTATTTTCAAAGAATTTTATTATTTATTTATATATTACATTGATTTTACAATTAAGTATTTAATTGCACAGTAAACAATAAATTATGTATAATGCACAGATGACGTCCGGGAATGCCCGCGTGGGTCGACGTAAACATATTATTTTGCATATATACACAGTCATGTTCGTTTGCTTTTCTGTTTTCTATACCATTAAATCGTTATACTTTTTTATTCTTCCTTATCATTACTATTACGCCTCTTAATATGTCATAACTTGGTAATGAATTACTGTTATTTTCATTTATGAATTGTTTCGTATTTTTTAAAACATCATTTATTTCTTTATGATGTGAAAATTAATTTACATTTGTTTGAATTTAAACATCCTAAAACAGTTACGATTCGTTTGGCCTATTAGATAGCTTAGTGATAGTGATTCCGGCACCTAGCTGTTGTCAGACTTATTTTTTTATTTACTTTAATTTAGGACCGATTATGTATTTTATGTCCGGAACTACTCTAGACAGACGTTGGGAAGACCATAGAACATAAAACATTTACTAACGAGCGTTTTTATATCACATACATAAATACAAAGTATGGCCGTTTCACAAACTACAAGACAAAGGACTTCATATTACTCTACTTATAGCTACCGTGTGTTATCTAAAACGTAATTCAACCCGTCATCGTTTTAAACGGTTATAATAAAGACCGTTTTCAATTTGTAGCAATGTTTTTAAAATGTTATTTTGTAGCGCGAAAGGAAACAATTAAGCCTGCCTTAAGATCTGTAGATTTACGACGCGGTTTATTGTACCTATCGACGCATCTGCGCGTGAGTTCACTTTAAATTTAGAATAAACAGAAATTTAGGGAATGGCAACACTGTAACCAAAAATATTTAAGGCAAGAAACCCAAGATAAAACAAAGTATTATTTTTTGCCATCACCGAATTTTTTCGACATGTTAAAATTAATAGTAGAACAACATGCTAGGTCATCTTTAATTGCAAATATTAGTAATGCATATGAACTTACTCTTTTTTGACATGTTACTTGAATATCTATTGATAAACAAACATCTTTTCTTTAGTTGCAGGAGAGATCTGTGCGCGGTAATAAGACTTTAAATAAATTCGCAGCCAATGCAAAGGAAAAAGAGCGAAGAGTCGCAAGTCACGTGACGGCGCACGAGGTGTGTTATGAGTCTATGAAACAGGAAGTGCGGGTCACATTGATGGTGTGATATTATTAATAAGTGCCCACGTCACGTACTTTGATGTAATATACGTTGTTCTATTATATATGGTGCACATAACAAGAGAACGATATGAGGTCTCGTTTCACACGTTACTCATATTTTTTGGCAACATTTACCTGTTAACTTGTTCCTTACTAAAGTAATTTTTGTTCATACTCACGTGGAATCATTGATTAAAATAGTGTTTTACCGCTTCATGATTCTGTCATAGGTTTTCCCTTTGTTGTGTACATTGCGAATATCGACGACACGTTAAGATTTTAATCGAACAATTGTGATAGCAACTTAAGGATGCTATTTTACCATGTACGAGTAAATAATATCAGTGATCTAAACTAAAATAATACAGCAATTGTATTAAAATTGACAGAACTGAGATGCTACAATATCAACTATTTCAACATTAAAGATGAAATAATATCGACTCTTTCAGTTAATCACATCGATTAACGAAGGCTTATTTCGTATTGAGTAATTTTTAATATTGTATCTACAGTTATTACGTATACAATTTGAATAGTACCATTGCAGCTATATATATATTAGGTTTTTTATTCAGTGTAAAGAAATAGTTGTCCATATTTCATCAGATTGTTAGAACAATCGGTTGAATAAGAAATGTCTAAAACATGGACGAAATAGCCTCACGTTGCGTAGAGTATGTTTCACATATAATTACTGAAATAACATACAGAATACAACATTCACCAGTGAGTTTCATATTTACTAATACAAGTTACTATGTATATGAAGGCAAATATAAACATTTATTACAAACAAATATATTTGAAAAAATTTAGTACAATATCTTGTTACATTACCTCATAATATATTCATATACAATGTTTTTCTAACAAAAGCCACAGTTTCTTAAGTCTCACTCTTCTTTGTCTGAAAGTCGGTCGGTTTTCGCGTACAGACGCGATTAAAAAAAAATGGAAAATATCAAAGTAATTCTGCCATCTATATATCTATACAAGCTCTGCGTAATGTGATCCCATACTTATAATATGAGATCAGATCAGATTAGGATCGGATGTCTTCAGGTGATTTTTTGCAAAATGTTGTTACAAAACTTATGTATTAATACATAGATACATGTGATTTCTAATTACAATGTAGATATTATAGATATTTCATACCGCTTGAGTAAGTGTTATTGATTGATTAGATTGAAAATGCCTTAATTTCAAACTTTGCTGCTTTTCTTTTATATACCTTTTAACTATTTAAATCTTTTGAAAAATATGCATGTACAAAACCTCTACAAAAATACTGTTTTTTAGGAAGCGTACATAGTAAGAGGCGACAATATGTCAGTACAACTTTGTAGATCATGTCCATAAATATTAGCGCAAAATAGTTTGTGTGTTAATAAGCGTTTGTTTTAGCATTCTTTAGTGATACTTACAATATCTGTCAATTGATTCAGCACTTTATACTAATGAAGCTAAGGTACATTTGCGCGTGTTAATCCATTTCGGGAAATCTAGCGAGATGCGTGACGTCAAAGACGTACATCCGGGAAGCCACTGCTATTTCAAACGGCGATATCCACACCGGTAGACCTGTACCGTGAATGATGGAACATAGATAATGGAGATCAAAGTAAATTTGGTAATATCAACGTGTACTTCATTAAATTACCAATTGAATATCTGCGGATGACCGCGTGCTATCGATACTCAGTGCCTATTTTTTGACGGTTTGAATTGATGACGGTATTACGAGATTTTGATAACTAAACGCAATGCGCGAACAGACCAAGATACAAACTGGAACTCAATTTTTTTAAATTCTCAGTTAAAACTATTTCTTTTTACTTCATGATAATCGCACCGCGGTCAAGGTATTTATTATTTAGAAAAAAAAAGTAACGTCAGAATATAATTATCTTGAAGAAACTTGTAGCATACATACATATAAGTCTTAACAGAGAAAAAAAATTGGCAAATGTGACTCGCATTCTGCCAAGACCTTTTGGTCACCTATTCGTGTACTTTCTCAGCGATTGTTTACGTTCGTAAATAATGCACGGGCGAGTAGACGGGTTTGTAAAAATAATTTTAGTGGAGAACAAATCGGGAAGCGGTAATTTGAGTCGGTGTTTCCGTGCCTCAAATAGCCGCGTACCTGCGTGGCCAGTTGACACCAGTAACCTTTGCTATAAATCACGTGCAGTGAGCAATAAAAGTTTCAAAAAGTTTCAAAAGTGAATTGTTTCTGATTTAAATGTATTCAAGATTCAAACAACATTATTTCTGTAATTTAAAAATATGCTTCGTTCAAAAATTTGTCTTTCGTCCTAGAATAAAAAAAATTGGCAACAATATTTGTGCATTGCCAACAATTTATGAAATAAATAAAGTAACAGCAAAACCAATAGTTTCAAATAATTGTAATATGACACATATGTACAATAATCGATGTCTACGTATTACGTTTTTATATCGCGTGCATAGTGGGGTGACTTTCACTCCTGACTCTGCACCTGTTTACACGCGAATATTACAAATATTTGTAATAGTGAATCGAAATTATGAAGTGCAGACTAAAATCTATGAATCATTTTGTCTGCACTACACTTGTTCAAAAGTACTGTTTGCATAACAGCACAAATAAAATAATTTATTTCTATTATAAAGATTATATCTATCATATACTTAATATTAATAAAACAAACATTCATATAAAATAAAATTAGTTCGCGCTTTTATTATATATACTTTATTATTGGGATATCAACTGATTCACAGTAACAAAATACAGAAATCAACTGTTTATTTTTAAATAAAGAAAGCTTTCTTATGTTGGGTTTTTCTTATTTTAATTTGTTCATATTTAAAGGCATTTTTTTCATAATATATTCTTATTATAGTAGAAATCTATGATAGATTTATAGAGCAAAACAACGCAAATATGCTGTAGGAAAGAGGGGAGCACGATCAAAGATGGCGACGGAAAAGCGCGAGCACTTTCCCCGCACGCGGGAAACGAAAGAAAGTCGGCTGCGAAATGGAAACTGTTGCGATTACGTTGATAACACGTTTATCTCGCACTTTAATAACTAGGCGCTTTGCATAGCTACCTGAGGATTTGTTGCATTTTCCCTCGAATTTAAGATGGGAGTTGACGTGTAGTTAATGTATTCAGTCCGATTTCGAACTTAGATATCTCATGACATTGACGCATAATTTTGTGTATTGTATATAAGATAATTTTTTAGACGGTTTATAGTTAGACCAACAAAGGCATATACGCCATACAGCCAATGTAAACGCAAATATTTCATACAAGTCAATATTAAAGTATCATAATATTATATCCAATATAAAGGTGGTCTGAGAAATAACACGAAGGGTTCAAAAAGTTTTATAATTTCGATGGACCGTGACACGGAAATCCAAAACCATTCAGTTTACATACTGTACACAAATGTAATTCGCGTTATGGAGTATTACGCAAGGCAGACAGTGACTCATCTGTGAAAAGGCCGTAAGAACTTTGTTTATCCGGTTAGTGCCTTACAACATTCGGCTGTTGTCGCAATCGATTGATTGTTTGTCACTTTATCTCATTATTATGACACTTATAAATACCTCAGAAAACATTGTCTAATGTTGAGCAGTGGAAAATGCCGTTTCGGTAGGAATTATCCAGTTTTATCTTTCGTTAATTAAATTTTATTTATAATTACTGTTGAGTTGTGCAATATATAATACAGGATTATTATAACACTAATACGATAATCTTGTAAGTTTTTATAAAAGAGATATTTTATTTCCTGTTGTCAAGTTCGGCCGGCAGTTATGTAGAGCACGGGAGATTATTTCGCTTGGAATCCTCGGACTCAGTTAACAACGAGTTTAAAATACCGCGCTCAAATACATCTACGGGATGATACTATACTTGCAGGGTTGCCAACTCTTGTTTTGCAAAAACATATAAATGAATTTCTGAGCATTAGACACATATGTATGGCCAAATACTACAAGTGCTTATGAAGGTATATAATTTAAATATTTCATATAAATTAATCAGTACCATACAATTAATACAAAAAGCAATTTTAATTAAATCTTAGGAATCATAATATAATTAGATTTTTTTTGTTAACGAGTCTTGTGGTTATTAACGTACAAAAAGTACGAAATTAATTTTGATGTTCATCAATAAACACATCGCGGAATGTTCTAGAGCGATATGCTAGTAGCATGGCTAGTCCGCTGGCTGCCCTAGTGCTGCCGGCCGGGCTAACTGGGTCAGAGCGAAGGGCACGATGCGCGCGCGGCGAGTGGGAGTTGCCATGTCCGGGAGTTGCAGTCGCTATGTGATTCGCACTTTATATTTGTGTATCCTACTCAAATATTAACACTTAAAATATTGATAAACACAATTTAATTAAATAATGAAATATGTTTGCACATTTTATTGATTTTCTAGTAGCTACCATTTTTATGATTAATATCTATTGAGCAGCCGTGTGTTAAATGAGATTGCATGAATGAGATTGAATTAATTTTTTTTTGGTATGGAACCAACCTATTAATTGGCCATAGATAACGACCTCTTCCGGCCTTTGTGCTTTACACTTTCGAGTAAGTTTCTCGCGGTACTCTTACCGGCACTCCAGTACCTACACCTAGCTAGTGTTGTACATACAACACGTAGACAGACAGTTCTAGCGTTTCGCAATCTATTGTCCATTAGTCATGTCCTAAAACTTCAAGTATTTTTCCGTAATACATCGTATTGAGTACGAAAATGTTACAGCACTACTAAATAAGGATTGATTTTCTGTCGAATAGCACTTCCGAAAAAAAAAAATTCATTAAGTTATCTGAACATCGATACAATTAGGTAATACTTAATTATTATTCGAGCTTAGTCACATTATTTATTACAAATTCTTCATTCTTTTGGAATCTTTGTGTAGACTAAACACGAGTATGTCGTCAATACCTATATCATAATACCACTGTGTCCAGTTTGATGATTGGCCGATTTTCTGCGAGATTGATGTATACCTACATGTTAATTTTAATCTAATAATATTTGCATAGTGCGAATGTACATCTGGTATTGTTTGTTAGTATCTGTTGGTATTCGAAAGGCGGTGTTTTGCAACTTATTATCATGTTCTAACCTATGTCGGTAGTTGCAATATTTCGTGGCGTTGTTTTTTTCATTCACCTTGCGGGCGCGGGTCGGCAGCCTACGTGCAGCCTCGGCAGCCGCTAATGCTGTTCAGGGTCGGCGCTGGTAAACATGCCTTCGTTTTTTCGTTGCCCCTTCATTTGAAGAATTAACTGTTCAAGTGTGACTAGGACGTAGTTACTGTCGTCAGATGCGTTCGATGACGATACGCAGGTATGTAAGGTTAAATTGTTTATAGCCCTATTGGAAATGTTATCTGATGAATGCGATTTTATAATTTTGAATGGACGGTTTTCAAAAATCTAGATGGTAGTAATCACGAATTTGCGCTATCGTGAATATCTAATTACCTATATACATATAATCAAATCAGTGTTGTTTGTCGCGTCCCGAGTGTTGCATTACTAGCTGATAAGCTACTACGGTAGATACGCTATCGCGATTACGCACGATACCCCGGCGTAAACGAGAACCGGGACAAGGATATGAGCCTTAGATATGTTTCTTATTATTGACCGATTCCGTACACGTGTAAATTGTTGCAACACATACTTTTAAATTATTCTCTTGCGGCCCGCTTAACGGAAAACAATCAACTTTGAGACGTTCTTAGGTGTGCGCGTCACCAGTGCTGCTCGATGTTTGCACAGCTGCCACTGTCTGTGCTTACAGCATTATCATCAAGTAGAAGTCTTATTTGTATAAGTATATATTTTTAATACTAATTTTAATAATAATAAAATATGCACCAATCAGATATTAACAAAAAATATTACAAAAGTACTAAATCAAAACGTAGTGCATCAAACTAAGCGTTAATTTTGTACGTTTACTAACATTCACGTATTTTAGGCGCATAACCGGAAAAATCGTATAAAACGTGTCAACGAGAACGAAGTTGCGCGTCACTATAGGTCGGCCATGTTTGGTGCAGCGCGCGAAAGTGAGATTTCACGCGAACGGTGCATCGCGGCTCCCTTGACCCGGTTGTAGCCGCGGCGCCCGCGCCCCGCGCCCCGCGCTACCACCGTAAACAGATAGATGCTAGAGAACCAACAGACTAATAGCCACATTAGAACTTCGCAACGAACGCTCTCAAACTATATTATTAGGCCGAATGCCGTTCGACGAGCGTCGAAAACATTTCAGGAATACGCGCACGTTAAGTACCTATCTCTATACTTGTACACTCAGTGATTACAACATGAAAAATTCACAGCCACGAGTGTCACTGACGAAACTCAACGGTATTACAACATTGATATGATAGAACTAAGTGGAAATCTTTGGAACGGCAAGGTAAAGCAATACGAAATACACAACATATTATTTTTAAATATTTCACAGATATTTCAATGATAAAGGTTTATAAGTAAATCCTAAGTAGGTAAATTCGTGATGAGCGATCGTTAAAATGAAGTGGCAATGGTTTATATTTTCAAAATAAATTACAAATACGGAACGTGAATAGCACGTTTGGCCCACAAATGCTCGTCAAAAGCGAGCTGGTAAAGAACATGAGCCGGAAACGTAGGCCATGCTCTAGTGGGCGATGTTTTAGGTGGTGATATCTGGTGAAACGAAACCAGGGCTTGCTTGTCCCGAGCCACATAAATATTTTAACGACTCAGCCGAAGGAAAGTGAAATAATTTTTACTCCATTTTCCACAGCTGACTTTGACCTTATTTATTATTTAGAGACAAAAAACGGAAATTGTATTATTTACCAAATTTTGTCGGTGACAATAGACTAACTTATATTTGAAGCTTATTTTCGTTTCGCATTGAGAAAACGTTTTGAAAACAATAACAAGGATACAGATAGTCCATGGTTACACATAAGAGCATGAATGACGGACCAGTCTTTATTTTGAGCTGCACAGGAAACTCATAGTTTTCTATATTTTCCTGTTTGTCCAATAAGCATGAGTGAATTGCGTAACTGAGTCAAGACAAAGTGTCTTTTAAACTCTTACGATATGTAAATAACCGGTTTCATTGGCCAATGTAGTCGAATTCGTGAATAATTTATTATTGTACAGCTGTATTATTTATATTATTATTATCGCTTGTAATAAAAATGATTATTTATATATAAACAAGATTAATTATATTTATATGTACATATTTATTAATTTTTAAACTCATTAGTTTCACTTGAGATAAGGAGATCCTAACTTATAATAAAACCTAAATATCGGACAAATAATTTTATAAAACGAATATCATAATTGTACAAAATGATAAAAAATCACATGTAGCACACATCTTTGGCTTGAGATGAGACAATTGACAATAAATAGTAAAATGCGTATGTGAGACGAAGGAAACTTAATTTTGCGAAACAATAACATGTGCATGAGATGTTTTGTTGAAACAGGCAGAGGAAGCCTCTCTCCGACAACAATACGTGTTTGTTTGTTTGCGAGTCGGCGCGTGCGCAACACTGCGGAGGTATTTCGTAGTTTCCGGCAAATTTCAAAGGTTTTATTAAACCAGTATTGCACGCTTGTTTGTAATGTGCGCTGGGTAGATTAATATAATGTTTTATATTATTTTAATATTCTTTCGCTTTAAACAACCAGCTCGTAAAAAATTAAGAAAATGTAAGTTAGTTGTCTGATTGTTGACTTGATCTATTTTATTAAATTCCAAAAATATCTAGTGCTCAATATTAATAAATTGATTTACCGTAACCGTACTGTTTAAGTAAGTAAGGATTGTACTCCCTTTGTAAACTGATATACATACCTATGTACAAGAAATAAGATATTTATTCACTCATGTGTCCTTCCAGGAACCGCTACAAAAGGGTTACGATACGCTGACGAATACTTGATTTGATTTCAAGTGGCGTCAGTATTTAGCACTCGGCAACTGAGATTCCCGGGGACTGTATGACGGTCGCTTACGGGCCGTTTTGCGCTGACAAATTCTCCGGTCGGCGACTTAATAATGCAGTCGTGCTGGACATTCGGAATCGAGTCGAGAACTCTGTTGACATTGACACGATTATTTCGTAACAGCTCTCGATATTTGTACGCACAGTTTAGGACTCGTGCACACGGAGAATGTTTGCAACGTTTCGCACAAATTACGCAGTTTTCCTCGTTCTCTCTAATGTCTAAGAGCAGTAGCATTTAACTGCAACGAAATAAGATTTCATTACAGTGTGTTTTTTTATACTTGGCTATGTTTGTTTGATACTACGAAGGGTTAATATTACTCCCTTCATTGTTAAATTGTAAAGCGTGATCGCTATCATAGCTTAGGACAAGGTTAGGAAGTATCTAGAAAAAGCTTGCCACGTGTTCGCGTCCTTAATGATTTATTGTCAATTTCGCGCATAGAATATAAAGTGGCGTACATAAAGTAAATTTGTAACGTTCCCACGGCTTTCAGCGGCCTCGGCTCGATGACTGTGCCTGAAATAAAAATCAGGTTGTCAAGTTTTACGAGTGTTTATATTGTCCCGTGTCTCACTGTGCCGTGCGTGCTGGTGTTAACTGCTTGGCGTTTCCAAGTATGCCTCAGTCAAGCTGAGGCAAGTTAAAATGTGTTTTATGTTAATGTATATCTTTAACACTTTTTATAGGTGTTATTTTCTTGCTGAATACACGAACACATTCTTACATCACGTCTCGTACCAATTAGAGAAACGGTGGTGATAATTCGGCAAATCCTAGGGATAATATTGTGAGAAATGTGAGGGCTTCTGGTATAGTTGTTTCCGTTTGTAGATTTGGCCTCGATTTAAAAGCTACCGACAAAGTTACGTATTACATAATACGGACACGTATTTACTGTCAGACCGGTCCGTTATATTATTTACGAGACCGCCGGATATTGCTCCAACATCAATGATACTGACAGGAAATTGAGTGGCCGCGATTCTGTACTTGTTACCAGTTTACAAGTTTTTCTTGGTTACGTCAAGACGTACATATTACAGCTCGAGGGTCCATCAGAATGCTCTCATCTACCAGGAGCACAGGAGAGAATCTGTTATTATTCATAATCGTTAAAGTTCAATATGGAATGTTCTACTACATATTGGTAGTTGTAGACTAAAAGGTCATTGATCAATTTAATCATATGCAATTCCGCCTTAATTTTACTGTGGATCTTTCAAAATCCGTTTGATAAACTACATTAAAATAATATGATGGTAGTTATAGTAAAATAACATAGCAAACCATTTAGAATTTCATTTCCTGTCTTGTGCATCCTGATCAATATCATACTTAAATTATACAAGCACGTGATTATTACCGTAAGATTTCTGGGAGCCATCAGATTCGCAGGTCCCGAGCCGGTATTTTTACGTTTGCCACACCGCTTGCCCAACAGCTGTGTGACGCAACGACTCATGTGTTTAGCGCTTTATGTCTATGGGCATAAGGTCCATCGCCAACAGCACGCCACCTTGAGCACGCCCACCGTGCGTTACAAAACGCCTTTCCAACTTTTGTTCCGCGGTTCCTCTGCGTTAGAGCTGCCCAAAGTATTCAACGCATGTTTTATGTACCTATTGTAAGAAATTGCGAACTGCCTCGTTTTCAGCTGTAAGTATTGAATGCTTATTATCCGTAATCTACGTAGGTTAAAATGATATTGGACTCATCTGTCACTCATATGAGGATTAGCCGAAGACTAAGATATACGTTGTCTATCGTCGTAGCAATTTGTGATCAGAGTATATTAAAATGAATTCTTGGCAGTGCTTGAATAAACTCTACATATAGAACGAACACATAGATAAACTAGATACAAATTAATTTAATAGACCGCATGTTGAGCACCGCTGGGCCCACGCCCACAGTGTCATTAAGCGTGACCTGTATTTTGCTATTAATGTTTTTGCGACCTGTGTGTAGAGGATTACATGATTTCAATGTATTTGATTTACATGGCGCTATTATATGGTACCAACGCAAAAATACAAGCTTTAATTAGTTGCAACATATACAGTGTTATAAATATTATACGGAGGTTACGTTAGAATTATATTCATAAAAAAATTGTTGTATGAATAAATGAAATATTACTGGCGGCGAGTATCACCCGGATATTGTATAAGATTTTTTTTTGATTTGTTTTTGTTTACAAAAAGAGGTCTAGTACTATACTTGTGTTCTAAAGCTCCCGAAACTGCAAATCACGGTAAGTAGGTAAGCTTTACAAAAAGCTCACACCTCCAACAAATAAACCTAAAAGCAAAAACGGCAGACATAATAGCGACGTTACATCATCTCAAACTCGGAACGCTTTCAGAGAATTCTGTTATTAATTATTGTGCGTAAATAAGGGGCAGAATCGCTTGAAATTCATAAAGGCACCGATTGTTATCTTTGAAACGTCTGGAAAGCGCCCTAGGTTCGACCTTTAGGCGCTGCGCGGTTTGTGTAGAATAATAAATAGGCTTCCAACGACGTTATACAAGAAACTTTCGTCACGTATAAAAAATAAGGTTCTTCGTCTCTCCTTATACATTACACGAACTAACTCACTTTGGGCACTGACAGAACTGGGTCACTTTGGATTCTGGTAACTAATCGGGGCTGCTTATTCTCGATAGCCGGGAATGGAACCTGGAATCCTTTTTTTGTCAGCACGGTTACATGAACCATGCTGATTAACAACGTGGTGAGGTCATATTAAAACAAAAACTTTTTAAGCCCGTCGGGGCTTTAGCCTAATGTTAAAGAACGAAGGAAAACTCCAAAGGCTTGTTAGTTTTCTATGAGAGTCAATTTGGACACAATGTACTTATTGTGTCTTGGTCTATTCAATTCTGCGATTTCTTTGTTCGCTTCTATTGTATAGTGTTTATTATTTTACAAATAAAGCTCTACCGGCCTAAGGCTCTGTAAACAAAGCCGGACAGAAGTCAGAAAGATGATTATTAATGTTCAATCTTTGTTATATCTAAGCAGTGTTAAAGGTAATATTTATATTGAAATGAAGACGAATTATGATTTCAAGGAAGCTTTTTAAAAAGTTTTACGAATCTCACCATGTTTAATTAGGTTCGTATAAATGGCCATCGTATTGTAAGAAATAATTACATTGAACTATACACAGGGTTAACTCACAGGTCGTATTTCTGGAAGGCCCGATTCATTCAGACTTTGCTGCGAATTTGCAACCCTCAGCTGTAGCTTGTGAAGGACCTCGGATAGGTCCGAAACTAGTTATGCTATCCTGAGAAACTATGCGTGAGTTAAATATTCACGAAATGAATAACAATATACCTAGAAGTAAGGAATGGTTTGTGAATTATCCAAAACAGAAGCATATACATATATATATTGTATATTTCCGCAGTAAGTATATACCAAGTGTGATTTTAGACTGTCAATTCTCGCCACTGCCGTGTACGAATGTCTACGCCTAGTTTTTCTAACTAAACAACGCTACTGTGGTCTGGTTTAATGTTGCTACATTTTGGCAAGTAACCTATATTTTTGGAATTTTTAAATGAACCTGTACACTTCATACAAATGTTTTGTCTACTGAGACCTGGACACATTTGAAAAATACTTGCTGGTTATACGAACCAGTTTGTTTGTGATCTAATACGTCTACAGGAAGGCGATTAACTTCATGCTTTATATTCTCCAATTCCACGCTATGACATTTGATTGACATCTAAATATTTTGAAGGAGAAATACAAATAAAAATTACATGTAATATATATAGTGCTAATAAGTATATATAGTGCCTAAAATAATTGTGAACATGATAAATTCCCTCGTTATTTCCACATTATCCAATATCTAGGTTATGTCCCTGACGTCCTATTGAGATTCTGGAAACTAAAAAAATTGTTCTTGTCCATTATTATTTATATTGGAGGTTTCATCGGCCCAGTGCTACCTAAACAAATGTTTGTCCTAGGAAACGTGTAATACCGTCTACCGCAATTTATATTTTTAGTTCATATATATTGGGAGAGAACTGAAAATATTATCAGAACTTTCTGGATGAATTAAAAGAAGTTTGTCTTCCGCGGTTCCGATCAAGAATATTTTAATGACCATGTATTCTTATTTACTATCTGATTATTATTAAACAAAGTCACACACCGTCACACAGTTTGATGACTCTCAACAAGCATTTTAAGTAGTCTATCAAATTCGAAATACTTTCGTGCTCAATTTCATCCAAATAGGTACAGCGGATTTCGTGTTAAAACAGATATTTGCGTTCGAATTTGTTCAAAATTATAAACATAATATACACACACAGACACATACACAAATATGATAAATATAGTGTGTGTGTAACAAAATACATATACATAATTATATTGTGGATTGTGTGAGGTGGCACTGACTACACTATTAATAACATAACAATTTATGTTTCGTGGCTTACCAACTATGGATCCTTTGAGATTTTAAGTGTGGTCGAATTGTAAGCCCTTTCTTTATGTTGTTATAGGGCTTGTGAATATTTCACACGCACCCATTTCAACCCATTTGTTCACAAAGGGAATGTTTGAGCTAGGAATCCTAGAGCGACTGCTAAACTCTCAAAATACAAACGGGGCTATAAGGCTGAACGTACACAGCAATTATTAATTCATAGATTGTAGAAAGATAAAACAAGCTAGCTAGCGGCTAGCTGGTCACTGTGGTCTGAAGGAAAAGAGATTTCTAATAAGAGGTAGTAGAAAAGAGAAGATATACGGCGCTATATCTGAACGCAAATTGACTGGTCTCAGTGTTTAGTTTTATATATGTAGATATAGTGAACAGCGCAGCTGCTTGAGTTGAGATGCTGATGGAACCTTGTTTATTCTTATGTCCTACTTTGAACAAAGGGTTTTGCTTCCAATTTTGTATTAATGGCACCCCAAATGAGATGTCAGAAAGGTACAAAACTTGTGTAGGGCTAAAGTCGTCAGATACATTTACAGAAGAATAAATTTTCAGTCTTGCACAAATTAAGATATAAAAAAGAATGTGCTATTTTATAAATGCTTGTATTCGATGGTTCGGAATTCTATTTTTTTCCTTCGTTTTGTCTTTCGAAGATCATTGAAATGAAAGACACTTATTTCACAATCGGCAACCGTGGTTGCGTAAAAGAGTAATGTACTAAGTGGATCAGTAGAGAGAGAGTCCATATGATGTAGCTTAATTGAAATAGTTGCTCCAGTGTGAGGCTTGCCACGAGGGATCCGTCAGTGGATCTCGTCAATTTACTTTGTTTGTGGATCGTCTGGCCGCAAACTACTCGAAAGCCTACTCCGATTACTCAGGGCTTACATGCAAAGACTTACTAATTGTTCATATATTTACTGCGTATATATGTTGTATAATAACACAAAACGCATGATACATAACTTTGCTGTTTTAAAATCGAGTAACAAAATTCAGTGGTTTAATGTTATTGATTCATTTCGGAAAATTGTATAAATGTGTATTAAAATGATTTTATAGAAGAACTATGTGGATAGACGTTACAAAATGAGACATATATTTTGAACAATAAACAAGGAAGTAGACGCATTAAAATTATTGCGACATACATGTGTTGGTGTGCCTATAGGTATGTAACGTGTATGCGCGCGTGTGTAGTGTTTATGTACAAATGTTTGTGTATGGCCGCGTGTGGGTGTGAGGCGGCCGGAAGGAGGTAGAGTGGTGACATCACAGATATCTGCCATTACCTCCTGGCTGACGCATGCGCCGGCTAGACGAACGACCAGTGGACATTATCTGTCGTGCACTAATTACTATTCAATTTTCATCCTTGTTGGACTTGCTTTAGAATCAATTGTCGAGTTTAAAGTCCCATTAATCTAGTTTACGTAAGACGATAGGTATAGGTTGGTAAAACTGTTAACTAATAACTTTGTTATGTTGGCACCGCGTAGACAAATTGAACACCTAGAGATTTATGGCGTTGAAGATGTTTTATTTGTTTGTTTGAAATGTAGGGTTACAACGTAAATAAAAAAAACAAACAGTTTTAAGGATACGCTCAAATAAATAATAGCAGCAATGGAATACTGTTGGCAGTTTTGCAAAAACATCTGCATTGCAATTGCAATAACAGACAAAGGGATAAGTACCGTTGCGAAATACGGAACGGACTCATAAATTTTGCAACAATAAAAAACTTGCAGAGTGGCGAAAAGAAAAAGCGCTAAAAATGCCGCCAATTCTTGTGCCGTCGGTACAAAAACGTTTTACAGTTAAGTTGTTTTTTTTATTCGCGGGGGTGTACTCCCGCTACCGGTGGCAGGTAGCTTTTTTAAAACTCACATTTGGAAATTGGGTTAAATATTTTTTTTCTGTGACAGATGAACGGAGCACGGTGCAAGGTGAGCGGTGTATGGTTACGGAAACCGGTGGTTTTTTATTCAATACGATATGACCCTATTAACTATATTTTTTGTTTGTCAGGCATAATCGTTTCACATGTTTTCAAGTGTTCCCAAAGTAGTTTTAGGAGATTTAAGTCCTGGTCTATAAAATAAGTTAGTATGCGACGACTTTTTAGTTTTTTTTTGGTGATGCTGTACATCGAAATTAGTATGGGGGCCCCAAATAACAGTGGCCGAACGGGTCGGCGTGTCTACCAGTGTGCTTATTGTGAAACCCAAGAGCCTTGCTGCGCGGTTGAAGGCCGGCCAAAAACTGCGCGGCCGCACGCTCCGAATCGCTCGCTACTAAAACCATTGCGCGCATAAATACATAACAGATATGGCTGCGTTGTTAAAAAATAAACAACCAACACGTGACTCTAGCGCGGTCAGATTTTTTCGTTAAGGGCTTTTCCTATTTCATCCCGACCGAAACTCCTTCACGAAAACGTCAATCGTTAGTGGGATATTATTACTATTAGTCGAGGAAGTTGTTAAACAGTTTACACGTAGATTACCAATTGGCGGTGTCGTAAGGTTTATTTATTTTCAAAATTCTAAAAACGGATGCGCTAACGTCATTTAAATGCTGAAAATGCATACTAAAAAAGAAAAAAAGAACACACTGGTTCTGTTTTTATATCTCCATCCCCGTCTCGTTTTGAGGTTGCAATAAGGAGCGAACGAGACGAATAGTTTCCAGGAAGCTATTAAAAAAAAGGACAACCCTTCCTCACCCTTTCGAGAGATATTCTATTGTTTACGTTGTACCAAAATATCCTATCGAAATTAGAATACTATCAAAAGTAAACTCTGTCGCGTGGCGGTAGAGTCCAAATTGTAGCGTGATTGGGACGTTTGTGTCGATTCAGAAATAGAAAACGAATTAATATAATCATTATTTTTTTCTTGTACGATGTTCGGATTTCAACGAACAGGTAGTCGAGCAGTATTTTGATTGTGATTCGAATGTTGTAGCGAGCACGGTAGTGGCCAGTCGGTTTGTCGACGCTAATAATTGACGCTTTTAAAAATAATTTATGCAAATATTTCCGAGAACAACGACCTTTGTCGGTGATCTCCGGCCAGTCGATGTTTTATTATTACGTCCACGATGTCTCCGCCTAGCCAGTGTTTTGACAGAGAACCTGCCTACACACGTACTTTGCTTGTTGTGCCTCTTCAAATAAAAGAATTTATACGAAATTATAGCTTTCGTCAATCTGACGGCTTAATTATAAGCTTAAGGCTGTCAAATATAAGTTTACCTTCGCAAGTAAATCCTTTTTTATATCCAGATCAGTGATCTGTGCTTAAACAGACATGACATTTCAACTCGTCGAAGTCTTGGGCAAAAAAGAAATCTCATTAGAATGCAATATCAAATCACGGTGCATTGTTTCCTAGAGCATCCGTCCGCCTGTGGATCACGTATATGTAGATATCGGGATTTATACGCATAAATGGGATTTTTTACCCACCTTTCACTTCCGACCTGCGCGGGCGCAGGTATTACAGAAGCTTCATAACTCGGCTACCAATAGATTGGCAGCTGTTTACAATTGTTTCCTGTATATCCTTTCTTCTGTGATCATGGGAATGAATACCAGAGATCGAACTTTTTCCTTCGCTCCCGATTTACTTAAAAAAGCATATGACGTATGCAAGACGTTAATTATTGCTACTTTTGTTCTAACACACTTGTGTTTATTTTGTCATTGGAATTATCACAAATTAAAGTTTAAAGGTGATAAAAATCTCCCGCAAATTTTAACAACAATCCTAAGAACTTCGAATCACGAAAAGCCCCGTCTCTATTACAGTACAGTAACAAAAATAAATGCTGACTTCTTGTAATTTCACAAATTCTTTCATTGGCACAGATCTGTCAGATTGTTAAAACAGTAACAGACACTGCTGTGACCAGCTGCGACAGATTAAATGTGTCGGGAGATTTTTCACGGAAGCGTGGCCTTTCCTCCCACGTATGCGCTTATCATTATATTGAAAAATACATGTATATTAAAATACAGTTTTTAACTCTGAAGGGATTTGTTTCACCTAAAAAACATTGAATAAGGTTGACGAATTGACAGCACACGTCAATATTGTGTTATCTGTCATTGACCATGCTATGACTAAAACTTTGCCGACGTAGTGACAGACAACGTTATAATATATTTGATTTTAATGTAACGGATTGCGCATCTAACTGTCTTTAACTGATTTATTGCTCATGGGAACGTTACAACAAAATTAAAGTAATGAATAATTAGATCAATTTAAAAATAGTTTGAAAACAAGTCGACGGTTAAACGGTAGCTAAACAAATAATAACATATACCCAAGAGGCGGTACGAAACGGGCAACGCTCTTACAACAATATTCCAGTATATATTTTAATGTAGTCCAACACACATTGTCACGGGATGACGTGTGACACGCGACATGCTAATACATACCATGAATAAAAAACCATTACAACACACTACATAGAGCTGTACAAAAACTGCAAGTGAGTTGAAATGAAAAAAATTACAGTAAAATTATGTCACGTAGCATATTAAATGTGCGAATGTAATTGGAGACGTAAAACGACGATCGTGCCGAATCGTTCGGCTCTCCATACTCGGAAGTGAGCAGGGCGTCGAACCCGCTACCGCGAAC
>DWME01000374.1:0-35291 GCA_018244795.1 Parelbella ahira ahira | reverse complement strand
CGGATGTGTTGTTAGTACAAATTAGAGCAAATTAGAAATATGTAGGGTATTTAAACGGACATTTAAGGAACACTTTTACTTTGACTTTAGAGTAAATATTCCTGCTACCTGCTATTTACGTTATATCGCCAAAAAATGTATATCTGCTATATCTATATATTATACGATTTGTTTCATGATTTCATGTTATGTGTATTGTCAATTTTTAATAATGTATTTTCTTGTATCTAATATATTTTATACAATTTCGTCACTTAGTGTTGCGTTGCATGACGTCGTCACTTATAATTGTACAGACGTTCTGAACATTAATTATAATATTATAACAAATTACAATGTAATGACGTACTGTATGTTAGTGACCTATAAAAAAAAATAAAAAAAAATGAGTGTCTGCCTAGTTTTTCCTTTAAGTTTTAGTGTGATCATAATCTATGCAATTTGATCAGTACCAGTACAAGATGTTAAGTTCATGCTTTGGAATAGTTTTAAAATTGTGTCTTAAATTATCTTCTGTACAGCGTTGTTACTTGCGGCTTGAACGTTTCTATAAAATATATCATCCATTGTTATCCACGGGTCGATCCTGTTCGAGTTAAATTGCAACTAAACGCAGTTCAAAATATGTAACAGACAGACTTTATCTAACTTGTACTAGACACAGGTGTTAGGAGTTGCAACATCCTGAAATGCGGAGCGTGTAAAGTGGATTTTTTTAGCTCCGACAGTGCTCTCGGAAAAGCTTTTAAAGTCAGAAGTTTTATCAGCAGAATAAAATCGAGAATGTTGAAGCTTCGTATACTTTGCAGTTGAATTACCGCGGATTTGGCGTCCTTCACGGATTTTGAACTCTCGTATTTTGTATGATACGAACAGTTATTTACGTCGACTGTACTTTTATACGCCCATTGAAAATACTTCGTATCAAGATCACATACGAACAGAAAGAAATATAACCTAATTACGACCAGCTCTAGATCACTGGTATACGTTCACTGATCAAATTTTTAGGACAATAATATTTAATTCGGCATATTGGGAAACTCCGAAACTAAACACAAAGAAATGATAGGAGGCACTTTTTACAGTTCCATTACATTCTCAAACTGGCTGAAAATGGTAGGTATAAATTATAAGAATATCGTTTCATTATGTGCTAACCCAATTTAAGCCACGCTCAAGTTGATCTGAAGATTTTATTGCTTAAGTGAGTCTGCAGAATCCGCACGCCCCCACTTACACTTTGTGAATACGGAAATTCATATTTCCGTACGGCTTATTGCTTTTTAGTAAAAAAATTATGGAGTTCATTTTTACCATTTGGTGACGCAATCTTTATTAAACTGCTTTGTATTCTTCCTCATGCTGTTTGTTACAGGTAGAAAATTACGTGTTAAGTTTATCCAACTGGACTCTTTACTTGGGAAAACTCGGTAATATTAACGTATTAACGTATAATGTCACTGCATTATTTAAAACAAATAACTCATAAATAATCTATGTCTTTTGTACTGTCCCGAATGAAGGTTGGTTTAATAATGACGTGTAGCTAATTGAAGTCTTTAGTGGAACTCACATTAACTAAACTTATATTAAGCGTTCTTTGCACACACTGCAGCATATTATGTGAGTTAGCCGAGAAATGTAAAAGTGTAACAATAATCACTATAATATTCTCAATTTATTTTCTGGTCAACGTATAAGTTGCTAAACTTAGAATACTTCGGTAATCTCATTAACTAAAAACTCCACAAAACGAACAATACCACTGACCCACTTGACAGCAACCTGTAATAAAATCGGGAACAAGAAAACAATCATAAAACACGGGAGACGCTTAATAAAGATAGCTACGGGTCGCGATAGACGTCAAAATCAAAATATATTTCCTGAGCGAGTGGTGCCTCGCCTCGACTTTTCAATTCAAGAGCGAGTGAATTTTAAAATTTTACAATGTATTGTGTCTTATTTTGACCTATATTTGTATAAGAAAGGCATAAGTTGCTCTATTGCCGTCTACAGTCAGATCTTAAGCTCAGTCACGCCCTACTTTTCTTTTCTGTTACTGTATGGATTTCGCATTTCGTCTCGAAATGATGGCTTTTTATTCTGAGAAACTTAGAATAAAATATTTAACGCTTAAAATATTTATTACAAATATTATTGAACGTATCGCCTTGTTCGATAACAACAGAGTTTAATATTAAAGAAAAATGACGATCGAAATTTTCACTTAATTATCATTATTTACATAACGTAAAACGTAACATGACGCCTGTACCTATACCCCGAAGAGGTAAGCAGAGGAATATAGTACACTCTTACGTTTCATCAGTTACGTCTTAGTCCCATGGAATAGGTGATGAGTCTATTGTCATACACTATTGGAAATTCTAAATTAGAAAAATCCAATGGTACTTACCCGGCCCGGGATTTGAAACCAGGACCTACCGATCGGTAGTCGCGCTTGCAACCGCTCAACCAACGAGGCAGTCAATTACATAACATCATTTTGTTTTTGTTACGATTCAGAATTATATTTCAGTTTTGATAAAAAATAAATGATATTAAAAATTATGACATAATTAACAAGAAAAGAATGCGAGAACAAAAGACCCTAATTTTGATTATATAAAACCGTTTGGAAAGTAACGTTAGAAGTTTTGTGTTTCGTTTCAATTCGACTAAAAGCGTTATTTTAAACAATGGTTCCAAAAATAACTGTCTTCGAGCGCGAATCGTACAACAATTTGAGAAGTTTTGTTCGAGCGGCTGCGGCTGTTCGAGTTTTGTTGACATAAGCCCGAATTAAGTACTTCCAACAATGCCTTCAAAGTCGCACAAAAAATGTGGCGTTATTTAAAGGCATCGTTTTTCGCGACACGACCTTATTATGAGTTATATAGTTGCCGTAGGTGCCCTGGCGTGCCACTGTATCAGCCGAGGTAGGTCGGTGCTTGGCCTATATTTCCTCCCTCTCCCGCATCAGCGTGTTATCGTGCTCTGTCTTCGTCACCCGTGACGTCAGCACGCAACCCCTCTGGCTCGTCTGTGTGGGAGTATGGTTTACACGCAGCGGTAAGCCTGTGCGTCCGTTCCGGTCATCATTGCAATGACTCAATCAGATTATTTTTTGCTTCTACGATGATAGAAGGAGATAATGTGAAAAGTTGCGTCGTGAAAATGATATACAGATTAAGAATTGTAAACGGATTCGAGGCTTAACAGCCAGCGTTAGCTTCTACGTTAATATGGAACTCAGTCAAAGCAGTTGTGCATTAGGCGATAGCGTTTGTAATTGAGAAACGATTATTTTCGTTTGCAATGAAACAAAAAAAATCTTATAAGCGTATGAAACTATGTCATAATACATCGTTAATTATAATTATATCTCTTCATTTAAAATTCTATTCATTTAGTAAGCACCTTACAACAGCGAGGTACCTAAAAGCAGGTAAAGATACACGTGTATGTATATATATGTATATAAACAGGACTAATATGAGTATGTGTAATACAATTGGTAAATCGGCGGACGAAGCGTTTCCGTTTATTTTTCCACACATCTCCGTACGTTCGTGAGTTTCTTTTGTCAGTGCGGTAATCTCCGGATTACATTCCTAAGCTTGTACACATTAGATCGGGCCGAAACTAGACGAAACTAGAATGCTATTACTAAACACGGTGTCACATAATATATATTGAGGGTTGTATCACTAATTAACTGCTAGAATAGAGATATTTGGCACTCGGTGTTGTCTACCTAACCCACGAAAGACCTAGTGACGATGTAAAGACAATAATTAAACATTGTGCAATGTAAATATTATTTATTCATGTAAATGTAGCAATACAATAACTATATAATAACAATTCATATGTAACTGTTAACTAAAGTCAATGGAGAAATAGAGAATATTTAAGTTAATGTGATTCAATGAGATCTGGTAGTGATCACAAATAGATTTTAATCCCGTTACGTTTTTTTAAAACAGGATAGAAATATAATAGCTTTTGTGAAGCTAAAAAAACCTCCAATTATTATTTAAGAAGAACATTGTGAGTATTCTAATTCGACTTTAGGTACCTACTATTATTACTCCGTTTTATGGGCAAAAGTGTTAGAAAGAAAGAGAAACGATTACAAATACATCTTGTATCTGGCACTGCTTTTATGATAATAATATATGTATGTGTATTAGATATTAGTACCAACAACAGCACTAATAGTAGCACAAATATTGACGGTACCGCCGTACAGCGTTATGAGAAGATATATTATCAGACTTAGTTTTCTATTTAGCTTAAACAGAGGTGAAGTACTAATCATTAACCTGAGTCTGCAGCTCTAAGCGACCGCACATAAAGAACTTAACACTGTGAAGCGGGGAGCAGCGGGGAGGGCAGCTTATTTCAGTATAAGGGGTTAAGCTGATCATTAACCCACGTGGCGTCGCTTAGCGTTTGTTGAGACTATACTGTGTTTTTTATTCGTGTTTTATTTTTCTATAAAATCAGGCATCCGACCCTTTTTATATACCAATATTTGCCTTAAATATTCCCGCGAATACACGAAACTATACATGAAATATTATTGCAACGAATACACCATCAGTTTTCCGAATAATGGTTCCAATGCCTTTTGCTATTTAGGCTTTTATCATTACGGGTTATCGCCGTAAATAAATATACCGATTCGCTGGTATGTTCGTCTGTTTTGGTAAAAGAAAAGCTAGATTTAAAATTTTATATTTCATTCGGTCAGTATAATTAAGGAACACAAAACTGAGCGAAGTCTGAGCATGAATTTCTTGTATGTATATTCGCAAGTTCGTGACCTTTTTGTAATATTCAAGCTGGCATGGCTAGCGCATTTTCAGCCAATTACTGTTAATAAACTGGCCATAATTCCAAAGGGTTCTTTTATGTATATCCGAAAAAAGTAAAGTTCTTTAAGCGGAAAATGTGATTTCTTAAAAGCGACAGTTTCCGAACATGTTAAAAAGTTTCTGTATGGGCAGTTACGTTATTGACATTTTTGTAATTTTATCAAATCCGTCGCGAATTGAAGAAGTACGAGGTGTTTTATTTCTTGCAAATGTTAAAATGAACAAGCCGACAAAAAATTATATGTTATTTCTAGGCTATTAGTAAACAAAGACCTCTGCTTTGCCCTAGTTTGTCACGCGACTGCGCTTCAGTGCGGATTACGGGTGCGCGGACAGCTTTGGTGCGGAATACAAGTGCGCGGACAGCTTTGGTGCGGAATACAAGTGCGTTGACAGCTTTGGTGCGGAATATGAGTGTGCGGAGAACTGTAGTGCAGATTGGGAGAGTGCTGAGTAATCAGGCCGAGCGCGTTGTTACTTTACTGATCGTCCGTAACTTATCGTCATATTAGGTCATAAAACCTTCCTTGTATTATATAACAGTCAACAAATTTATAACATTGAATACTAACAAAGAGCTATTACTCGCGCGGTTAATGGTTTTATTATTCTGGTTGTTGAACTCAAGATAGCACTGTTATTAACATTTTATAGTGACAACACGCGATTATTAGTATCAAACTTGACTTTACAATATTTCTGTGAAGTCCAATTTTATGTTTAATGTTTTAACGTCGTTTTATTTCTATGAAGGTTTATAAAGAAAAAAATAGTTACGTGACACTATAAAAATATATTGAAATTTTCATTTTATTGAGTGTGTCAATCGAAGGTTTTTAGACAAGATTTACCTGCGGTATAATAGCATAATTGCAATATTTTTTTTTATTTTGCGTATAATCCACGAAGGTGTAGGCAGAGGAGTGTAGGACACTCCCACATTTCACTAGTTACGTTTACGTCCTACGGAATAGGTGATGAGTCTATTGCCACACAGCGGGCACGGATCCAGCCTCCGAGTCACAACTATAAATTTTAAATTAGAAAGGACCCAGGACCTCCCGATCGTAATAACGCTTGCAACTCGAACAATGATACAGCTTTTTTTCTTTTAATGATAAAAGTCCACTAACCTCCCATAAGAGCGACTTCTGACGTGCCGCCGTCGTTATCTTGTCCTGATAGCAATCTCATTTTCTTTCTCAATCGATACAATCAACCGGTCACAGCAAGTGTAGTTAACTATTCGGTACGATCATAAGAAATCTTATTTATACTTTAAAAAGTAGGTTATCCTTTGCTATCGCTGAGCATGTGACTGATAATACGACACAGAACAATAATTATTGTAATAATTAATTCGCGGTGACTGAAATAGTTAAATGATAATATTGACCGATATAAAGCTGGTACTTACTGGCGCGTGCACATCGAACAGTTACGCGAAGTTAAGCAATACTTATACTGTATATTATATTGTACACTATATATGTATATATATTGTATACATTACTCAATAATTTATAACTATTCAAATACCTATGTAAATGTAGTCATTTACATATAAATTACCTACATGAATATAAAAGCAGAATATAACGCTGATCAGGCTGTATGGGAAAATGTACATTTTAACGTGTTTAGCTTAGAACTAGACATTTGACTGTTAAATGTCGAATTTCGTTTAAAGGAAATTCTTGCCACGCAATACAATAATTGTATTAAATGATATGTACGTACAACGTCTGAATTTCATGTACTTTTCGACCGAAAATAGATATTCTGTCACATTCGATTTTTTTCTCGTTTTAGGCAAAACTCAAACTTTAGTAGAGCACTATTTACATATACATTGCACAGACATTGTATTTGTTTAATAGCAAATGTTCCCATCAATTTTTATCTGTTACTAAATTGTTATTGTTAATGTAATTTTTTGTATTCACGATTTTAGGGGACTGGACGTACAATCTAAGGCGTCGTGATATTCGTATATGTACCTACGTATCTGAGATCCATGAGTTTTAATTTTTGTGCGCACTGTACATATTAGCTGTTTATTTTTTATGTGAAGAGGATGATTGTAGCTCCTGCCAGGTATGCACTATTTACCATCTACAAACACAAATAGATTCATAAATTGCTAAACAAAGTCAATACCACCATTAACATTTAAGAAAATCTACAATAAATTATTGTATGATTTAAATGGAAATAAATCGGTATGAAACGTGAAATGTTGATTAGAAACGAAATACAACTTGAATTTATCAAATTATGTAAAAAAAGTAATTATTTTGCAAATAAATTCCTTATTTGAAGGAATTGTTGTTAATCAATAAAAAGAAGATAACCATTGCTGGCAGAGCTCTCAAACAGTACATACATCTTCAATAGCTAAAAGCATTCGACACTCTTTTAGTATTATTGCTCACTCATTATTGTGTCTGAGTGCAAACAAAACAATGAAATATCGTTTTCTGTTCACACTGCAGTGTCGTACACTAGCGCGAAGAAACAGCAGTTCTTTTTTGATTATTTTTAAACTGAGTTTTTAAATCCCAAACTAATACGTTCTTCACTGGTCAATTGGAAGAGAGAGAGAGAGAGAGAGAAAACACTCCTCTACCTATTTTTTTGGGGAAGCGCAGGAATGGTGTCATGTTAAATTTTAATTACATCATAGCACTTTTGCATATTATGTAGTTTTGATGCGAATTAAAAAATAAAACATTAATATGACATTAAAATATTAATATACATTAAGCAATAAAATTTATATCGGTATTTCATAGATACATTTAAATCTAAATTAAATAATAAAATAATAATAAGAAAAATATACAGTAAAATTACGTAATTTGCAATTATGATGCGTACTTAAATATAATTATTAATATGATTTCATTAATAAATATGCATTACATTGTAAAAATTATTGGGTTTGTATGGCGTATGTGACGTGACAGTTCGATTTTATTTTATTTTTATATTCTTACATTAGGAGGTCACGTTGCCAACAGTTATGACGAATTCTCGGGTCGTCCCAGCTCCAATACACGCCATCCTTTTATATCCCCGCATGTGATATTTTCTTTTGGTCTTCAAAATGATATTTACGTTCTACAGCATACAACGCATATTAAGATATACCTATTCGTTAATAGCAGCAAATTTTGAATACGTTAATTTTGTATACTTTAACTTTAACTTTACATATTTATTTGGAATACCATATAGGTACCAGAATATTTCACTACTCAAGGGTAATCAGAGTAAAGTTCTAGCATAAAACAAAATATTAATCATACTTTCAAAACAGATGGATCCGTGGAACATTACAAAAAAATAATATCAAAGTAAATATCAAACAAAAAATGTACTACGATGTTTTTATATTGGAAAAAGACTTGGATGTGTTTGCCGAATACGAATTAAACTATAATTCAGTCTATCTCTACTGCTCAAATTTTCGTGCCAAATATTAATTTAAAATGTGTTCATATGTATATCAAATGTACGAAGAAAATGCACGAATCCAATGATTGAGATAACGTTATCTCAAACAACAATTAAAAGCTAATTAATGCATGTTTATGTACGTGTAATCTAATCCTCCGAATGAAAACTATTTGACAGTTATTATGATGAATCGCAATTTGATTTCTAGAACGACAGATAAAATATCTATAGACTAGTTTTTATTGCGTTCTTCCATGCAAGCGTATTAGGTGAAGAACAAAAGGAAATAAAAGCAACCTCACTTTGGCCATTTTTTCATTATTAATATTTTGCAATAATTATTTCGTTTATAAATATTTAAAACATCAATTAATTATTTATTAATTATTTAGGTTTTACTGTTATACGCAGTTTTTGGCAGACAAGCCATTTGGAGAACAATACATATCTACTTTAAGAAGTGCAGATTTGCTTACGATATTTATCTTTATTGTTGAAGCAAATTAATGATATTGAATTATTTAAAAAAATCTATATTTTTTTAACAAACAGATTTTACGACTTTAAATCAATTAGGTAATTATTTAGTTAATGCTCTAGTACTCCTAGCGATATGCATTGGTCACAATCACCACTAATTTATTTCCGAAAAACGAAAATAAAATTTTCATTAAGTTTTTTTTGTCCGCTGGAGTTATCACTTCAACAAAATATAATTATAACTACATACGCATATGTATGTATCTATTTTGCGCTGTTATCTTCGCGTGCATTACAGTTCATTGCTTTGTTCTGTTCGCCGCGGTATCTATCGATAAATACCAATGGGACATGAAGATTACTCCTTATCTTTAGCAGCGGCAATTTTAAAACGCTCATATGAGAACAGATAGCGTTACGTTCAGGTGTGGATGTCAAGAAGTTTCTCCTTATTAGATATGTATATAAAATATTATTATACAGACATACATATGTAAAATATTTGAAGGCTGAAATCTGTCTGACTTAAGTTTATAATTTTTGTAAATAACATGGACATAATATGTACATATATAAAAATACAAGTTTCGAAAATTCAATGATACGATTAAATTGAGGAAGGGATAGAAAGTATTCTATTTCAAGAATTTAAGTCAGCATATCGGCCATACAAATTCAAAATGTGTACTTGATATGTAATTAATACCCACTGCGTTTAATACGAAACCCAAGTTTATGAAATATTATGTGTTGTTACAGTGTAGGTTTATTTACTGATAGCCACGGGTATCTTCCCTAAGTTAGGTGTGTTTTTACTTATTATAGCTTAATAGTTGTATTTACTTAACTTCAACGATTTACGGAAAAAAATCTCTATTTCTCCAATAGCAGCACCATATAAATGGAATGGAAGGTGGGTAAAAATATTCTCCCAGAAGTCCTGATTACAAACACTGATAAGGTTTAGCGTTATATAAGATTACAGGTTCTTTATAATCTGCGACCGCACCAAGATTGTTCTAATTTTATTTAACCTTCAAGACTATTTCATTTTAGGAAACTGTGAGCAGGTATTTGGATGAAACCAGGCGTAGAGTTTACTGTGTACTATGTTTACATTATCTACGGGATAATCCTTTCAAATCTGATTGACGTTACATAAGTCACAGGTGCCTTGCTATCCCTGTGGTCACAAATAAATATTCTAGAAAGGATTTTTCCTGGGTTACAAAATATTTAAACTATCTTTCAAGATATAACGCTTGCAGTGTAAAGTATAGACTACTTATTTACTTTAATATGTATTTACTTACCTGTGGTAGATACGGTCTGGTACCCATCATGCCGAGCGTCAACTTCACCATTCAGACTCATAGTATCACAAAATATTTTTCTCCGGACGACGGTTATGGCATCGATAAAACTTTATTAGAAAGGAGATACCGTAAATGCCGAGTTAAAATATGAGACTGGTTGTTTGTTTTTCATATTTATAATGTTATAGGCATACATTATCAATTGTAAATTCTTTGCACTCCAGATTATTGTGGCAGTATTTATTAATATCGCAGTTTAAAGAGAGCCGTTCAGTTAACTCTCTTATCACTGGTTATCGGTGATTTTTTGCAAAGGTATTTGTTCAATCGGTAACATTGACTCATCATTTAGTTGTACACAGATCGATACTATTCATAAATGTTTCGTCACTAAATGTGTGAAAGTTAAGTCATATTTGGAGTTAGAAAAAGATTTTATATATTTTGTTATTTCTTATACTTATCGATACGATGTAGGTAATTATGTAAGAAACCGATGAAGACAACTAGTACAGGACTATTTTAGTTCAATGATAAGTTGTACTGAAATAATAAAATTGATTGCAATGTAGGTAATTGCAATCATTGTTGTTAATTAACAACAATATCGATGTATTTATTTTCTCTCGAATGGATTAACGAAAGCGTTTAAGAATATATTAAAATTACAAATGAACTGTTATGAAACAATTTAGGAAAATAGCTGCGTTGATAGTGCTGGTCGGTAGGATTTTATCGCAATAGATAAACCATGTAGGTCTACGCTATCTGCGGTTTTTTAGCTTCCCAAAGATTTCGTGTTCATGAAAACACGGATGAATGTTCTGTGGTGGGGGTGGTGGGGAATAATTGCAACGTTTGCAACTGACATGCTTTTTATACAATATCAGTTATTTAGTTCTCATACTAAAAATTCTGTTTGGGATCAGAGGGCTGTGCAAGAAAATTTGAGAAGATACCTAGTTATTTCGAAACGTTAAATACTATGACAATTTTAACAGTACACAAGGGATGCCAATGTCACTAACGAAGCTGTTCCATATCCGAATTTCTCTTTAGAATATTTTGTTTTTTACTATGAGTATATTTTACCTTTCCAGTTACACCGTCTTAGTCGGACCATCGCTTACCTGCTACTTAAGTAGCATCAGAAGTTAACGTCTGAACTTATGGCTTTTTGTGTAAAAGTTTTTATTATAATGTTGAAATGCTTAGCACTTTACATCTTGAATAAAGGCTGAAGTCAAATTATACTAATCGTATTTCAAATCTAATAAAAAAATGTAATAAGAATCGAAACTAATAGATAAATACGAGATAAACTCATCCCATTCAAATCCCGCCATTTGATCAATATCTGTTCGTGCGAACCTGCGTGCGACCTATATTTAAATATTTCGACATATGTGATGCATCGAACCAGTTGTGTTGCGCGTATGTATAAGCCCTCCAATTAATTGGTAGATTTAATTCGACGGTATGGAATATCACACTAAATTAACTGCTTCCATATTCAAAACGCGAGCTCAAATGCCGGCGCGGAAATTATGCACGTATGAAATGAAATGTAGGCGTTGGCTTACAAATGGATTAGCGCAGCGTTGTGGTACTCGAGCAAACTTTATGAAACGGATCAGCCCTCATTCACGGCGAGAACACGTGCTAATGTACAAACGCGTAGTATTGTAGGACGTAATATGTATGTTATTGTATGTAAATTTATATTAATCTAGAATAAAAAGTATTTTTTAAATTCCCTCCGTGAAGCAAGAACATATGGGGAAGATTCTGGAATATCCTTCAGGGTCAACAGTCTCTTTTAACAGAAATAGGCTCGCGTTTGACTGCAAACTTACACATTTGACACACTGTTTTAGTGTGAAGTGCCTATTTGCTCTAGTTTTAAATAATTACGGGGGTTTTAATTGCGAAAATAGTTTTCGAAAGAATAATAAAGAAAAACTATAAACTTTTGTATTTTGAAAAAATCTTAAAAGATCTTACAATGTATTATGATGTGACTGTAGCACCTTCGTATTGAAATGTGGACACGTATATAAATTGAAACTCTCAATAGTGCACGAGAATCAATACTAGTATCAATACAAAGTAGCCTTACTGAAGTCTAATAGGAGCAATGTTAAAACTGCATGCATATTGGCCGAATGATATAATTCTGGTGATCGTTTAGTGGTTAGGACTTGACTAAAATTTATTAATTTTTTTGAGTTTGAACGTTATTGAAATTCTCTTTTCAAAGAGCATACTCTATAAATTATTACTCTGTATCACTGTTTGACCACAGATTGTGTTTGACATTGACAGTGTCAATGTTTTATTGACATCTTCCACTTCTCTGTATGCGCAGTATGCACAGATAACCTATAAATCTTGGATAAAAAATTGTTTGCATTGAGTAACCACAAACTAAAATATCGTGCAGTTCTTATCTACGTAGACTGGGGATTAAAGATAGGCTACATATTCAAAACAAGCACTAAAATTATTTATTACTCATTCACTATAGATGGCAAAATATTTCAGCGCTATTATCGTCGGTAAAGAATACCTTCAGAAGACTTCTAGCTGAGCTCACGGGTAAAG
The DNA here is from genome assembly GCA_018244795.1 of Parelbella ahira ahira. Lineage (NCBI taxonomy): Eukaryota > Metazoa > Arthropoda > Insecta > Lepidoptera > Hesperiidae > Parelbella > Parelbella ahira. The sequence goes on along the minus strand of DWME01000374.1, from coordinate 22,540 downwards.
CATACTATGATACTTACATATAATTACATTGTTAAATCATATGCCAAAGGAACACGCGCTTATATAATAACTAGCGGACCGGCAGACATAGTCCTGCCCGGAAAAACAGTTTACACTAAATATGTTAATTTCTAGTAGTGACTCACAGTCTGCATCTGTGCTCGGTGGTGAGACCAGGTGTTGGGCCCAGGCTTACGACCTATACCATAGGACGTAAACGTAGCTCGTGAAATGTAGGAGTGTACTATACGACGACCGATACCGTGCAGGGAATGAGAGAAAGCTTATTGTGTGAGAGAAGAGAAGAGAGAGTTTGTTGGCTGAAAGGTGACATCTTTAGATGTCTGATTGGGATAACTGACAGTTTGATAATTAATTTATCAGATATCGCCTACTGAGAGAGGAATTTTTCAACTTTAAAGTTGCAATTTTGACTGTACGGCAATACTTATATCGCTATTAAAAAATGGGGGTTGATGGTAGAAGAATGGAAATTCAAGGTTGTATGTATTTTTGAATGCTGTAGCATAAAAAAATAAAAACAAAATATTTTGTCTAAAAAAAAAAAATTAAGAGGTGGACCCCCCTTACCATTTAGTGGTAGGAAAAATAGATGTTGGCCGATTCTCAGATCTACTTAATATGCATACAAAATTTCATGACAATTGGTCAGGCCGTTTCGGAGGAGTTCAACCACAAACACTGTGACACGAGAATTTTATATACATATTAGAAGATATATTTTTTTATGATTTCCTTTACTTGACTGTTATAACATTGCGGCTATATTTCTCCGAAGGGATAATCAGAAGTACTAGACACTTGTGGTACTAAATAATTCACATGTCTTTATGACGTACATACATATACATATGTTATAGGCCTCTCTATAGAATCGGCAGTGAGCCAACTATATTACTTAACTCTGGTTCATTTAAGTGGCTTATTCAAGCACATCGTGCCAATTAAATTTAGAAGAGGCAGTAATGGCTAACCTAATATGTAGTTGGAACTTTCACAGAAGCTTCGAAGACCTCCCACGAGCTCCAACGGCCATTATCCAACGATAACAATCGGGATCGACAGTTTAATGTGCCGGAAGTATGTAAACGCTCGTAAATTTTGCAATTAGCGGTCACCCGAAGGTTACCTAAGGGCCACAGCGTCCGGTCTGAACATTATTTAGTAGAGCTTGGAAGTATTAGTATTCAATACAAGCTTACTTGTACGTTTGTTTAGAAAATAATATCTATATTGTCTAAAATATAAAATATTACAATATAAAATATCCTTTGCTATCTGGTCTCAGTTGTTATCACGAGCTATATCATAAGATAGATTAATTATTGGGGCGTTCCCTTAAGTGTGGTTAATAGGCTTTCAATAAATATGATAGCTACAGAATCACATTTTCGTTAAAAAATATTTGAGTTGCTTTGAAATTATCATATTATATTAGTTTAGGGTAGGGTATCTATTATCTAGCGTTCCATGATTTGAGAGGAGAGTCGTGGATTTTCCGTGATTGGGCTTGAACAATGTATAAATATCAATATCTACGGATATATTGCAATTGAAAACGAGGATAGACGATAAAACGTGATCTTTGAGTCGCCAACTTTCGATATTATCCCCTATATCCTGTATCCGTATCCGATAGTATCCTCGTAAACGTCACGAAGATCACGAACTTTACGAAATTTTCGTATTCTATGTGTATTTTTTTAACGTTCTAATTGCTTCTGTAACGGTGGGACATAACAATAAACAAGTCTCATAAATTATTCCACATTCGTATAATTCGCTTCCACGAAACGAATAGTAATGCTACATTTTGTATATTAAATTGGTCCTATAAATTTCAAACGATAAAATGACTATGGAGGTACGCGAAGTCACGTCTTTTGTTTATATGTAGGTATATATATATACCTATATATCTAAATGTAACCACTGCCTCGGTGGTCGAGCGAATGAAATCAAATCCATGGCGCGCAGCTCTTTATAAAAGTGCGTTTTAAGTTTAAATATCACTTGCTAACGGTGCAGGAAAACATCGTGAGGAAACCTGCACACCTCAGAATTTATAAAAAAAAAATCTGAGGTGTGTGAAGTCTGCCAACCCGCACTTGGCCAGCGTGGCAGACTATGGCCTCAATATGAGAGGAGACCCATATTCCAACAATGGACTGACAAATGGGTCGAATATTATTATTATCTTTTTTTTAATATACAATTAATCTGTTAGGCTGTAATTCGAATTACGAAAATGAATGTCTTGTATAGTTTGGCAAATTTAAGTGTTCGCTTACGATTCAATTGTGCGCTTTGCGTTTGTTTAGGGCGCTCAGATCTAATCTCGGAGAAATTTTTGATATAGACTGCTATGTGGACGGAATACAGAATATACTGCCGAGCAAATGGATTTTCATTGGTCTGAAACATTTTCTCAGATCCATACGAACGAAACGATAATGTATTCCGTTGCGCATCGTTGTATCACAGATAAATTAATAATAGACATAATGTATATTGCGGATAAATGTAAACGAAGTATGTAATATAAATATAAAACAATAAAACTTAGAACGACGTACAGTCAGAAGATAAATAAGTTTAGGTTAACTAACTATTTTACGGGACTCTTATATTTAATTAATGTCGAAAAAAACGTGTGATTAAGTTTTGGAATATTATTGAATAAAACTTGTTATTTGGTATTGTTGTTAAAGATGTTTATTGCATTTAAGTTTTTTGACAATATAATCGATATGTAATTACGATTACGATAATTATCAGGTTTTATATTGTACAGATATAATCGACATGTCAAATGCGTTGTTGAACAAAGCCTTTTCAAGATATTGAAATCTATTTTGGATTTTTACGTTCATAGCTTCGATCATAAAAGGAATCATCTTATAATATGTACAGGAGTGTTTTTTGTTCAGACGAGAAATGGTTTAAACTTACCTCTCGAACATCTTCAGGTTATGTAAGATTTTTACGTAAGTTTTACTTGTTCCGGTCCTCGGCGTCTACTTCGTATGAGCATACTTGTAATAATACTCCCGGAAATGTTTAGGAATTGAAAGTAATGTCCAAAGAGTTCAGTTACATTACTTACTAGCTGATACAAGTGAATTTGTCTGCGTTGCTTATTATATTAAAAATATGCAGATGAAAAAGCGTTAAAAAGGTCACTGTACACGTTGGTGCTTATTTTGAAAACTAATATTTGTCGTTGTTTTTAAAACAAATATTTTTTGATTAGTCGGATACTATGGGTTTTTGTAATATTCAATTTCTAATAGTGGCTGGGAGTTTGGATTTGTCGCTGGTATATGGCATGACTCATCTCCTATTCCATGGCGGGACGTAGGTATATAACAGGTGAATCGTGGGAGTGTACTACACTCCTCTGCCTATCTTTTATGGGAAGGCAGACGTAATATTATCTTTTTATATGATCTAATTCAGCTGATCTTTAACCATAGATTTGTAAAATTCAGCTTGCGTTATGCATCCTACATATTTTTAATATCATTATTATGTTTAACGAGGAAAAATAATATTATATTCAACAGTAATCTTAGATGATTTGATGATGAGGCGATTTAAATAGGAGTGCCTTCGTAATAGTTATATAAGAAACGAATGAATAAACTCTAATATTATAATCTTTTGTGGATTACGACTTTAAGATATCGCCCATATGGATATCTTGCAGACCAGGATTAAACTGAACTATGTTATCTTAATGGCCAGTACTTATTAAATTAGAAGATTAAGTTTATAGAATTGATATTTTAGGTACCTATACATTTTGAATCTTATCATAATTTAAAATTGCCACCTCTGTGTTGGACGTGGAAATGCATACTGTTTTGTGCCTGGTACTTTTGGGCCTAGCGTCCATTTCTGGTACGTTTTTTCTTGTAGGAATCCTTATTCAAAATATAAGTAGCTCGGAGTCTGGTTTTATTCCCCGTGCATACGATTCCATCCTATTCCATTCCATTATCTCCCATTCCATGGTGGATCTTATAGTACCCAACACCGTATTTCACCCATCTTTGACTTAAAGTGATATATCGATGTTCAAGGATTATCATCACCAATCCGTCTAAGTTCACTGCTGGACATCGGCCTCTTCTGAAGGGTTTTTGCCGATATATCACGTTAGGCAAGCGGGTTGGGGAAAAAAGAACCCAGCTTCTCAAACCGTGTTCTCTGCCACTTATAGAGGGCTACGGTATATATCCATGCCTAGGTACGCTACGCCATCAAGCTTCCAACAAACTAATGATCAATTTGGATTAGTAAAAATCAGCCTTAATTCTGACAATTATTTGTTCCAGCTACTCCACCATTTTCGAGTCGGATCATAGGTGGTTCGTCAACTGTCATAGAACAGTATCCGTTCAGCGCGCCCCTTCTTCGACAAACGGGCAACGATTTCAGGCAATTTTGTGGAGGCTCAGTTATTAATAATCGAGCTGTGCTCACAGCTGCTCATTGCATCGAGTAAGTTCAGTTATACTTCTAATTCTTCTAATTTAACGCCGCTGCTCCGATTGGTTTCCCGTATATGATATACATACATACAATGATGGATATGTTCCTTCCATAAAATCCCCCATCTAAGAATTGGATTAAGAGTCATTTTGGAAACTGTGTACTGCATTTGAAATAATAGCAACTTAACCGTAGGTCTATAATTTTTTTAATGTATTGTATATGAATATGTAGTTACATACAAACTAAAGTCAAATAAGAAATAGCCAATTTTTCTTACACACCGACTAAAAGTCGCAATCACTGAAGTGTATTTACTTCGACATAAACAAATGAAATAAGTAACCGATTACCAAAATCGATCTTTCTTTATAATGAAAATTTACATTTAAATCTGTTGATACTTTTAATAGTTTAATTTTAACATGTTAGTAGTGCATTCGTGCGCTTTAAATGATTACAATCCGTACTCATTTCCAGCGCACTAATCAGTGTAGTTAGGCCACTCATACTAGTTGCTGATAATAATAGGTATAAGGTATAGGACTGTTGGCTTAAATTGGTTAGTATAAGTTAGTAGTATAACAGCTGTTTTTAGTATTAATCTTATATGGAGAGTCACAGACATTACCTTTGATTACTGAAAGAGTACTGTAGTATACAAACACAATCGGCAATATTTCAGACGGTCAAGCAAATGATAGTCTATAGTAAAAAATGGATAGTTTCAAAAGATAGAACTATATTGGTAACGTTCCAAACAAAGCACGATATTATTCTTCCGTCAATTTTTTAATAGCAATTAATATTTTTATCCGTATTTCCTTACATTACTTTCAGCAACCAGCCAGTTTCCGTATGGCGCATCCGGGTAGGATCTACGAACGCTCACAGCGGCGGCGCCCTTCACGCTATCAGTCGTATTATTTTACATCCGAACTACGTGCGCCAAACTTTGGATTGCGATGTTGGAATTATGCATGCTTCCACCGCCTTCGTATACAACGACAGGGTCCGTCCTGCTACCATAGCCGGAACCAACTACAATGTGGCAGACAACGTAGCCGTCTGGGCTATAGGATGGGGCGTAACTGCTGTAAGTTTCTATTAAACGTTGGTTAAACATAGGTTAGGTAGGTTAATCTCTGATCTGTGTGATATCTGGCAGGTTTTCATAGTTGTGTAAGCTTTTATTGTAGTATTTGTTGTGGTTCAAATCGTTATTGGTCTGCATTCCAGAACTTATTATCTTCTTAAAGTCTTAGTAGTGATTAAGGTGTATTTCAACCACTAAAATGCTTTCCACTATTTGGTATAATGACTATTTATGAGAGAACATTCCATTATATTTTGCATATTATTAACTTTCAAGATTGGTGGTCGAATTACAAAGAACTATGCGAACATAGAATCTATTATTCTATTATTAATTTAGAAGTGGTTAGAATTTGTTGAGCATGTATATAGTTATATTAACATTCGAATAGTAAAAATTGGTTCATTTTTCTTTTACTGATAATTTTATTAACAATACACCACTTATATATTTCAGTTCCAAGGATTTCCCTCTGAACAGTTGCGTCACGTCCAGGTGCGTACTGTGGGCCAAGCTGAATGCAGAAACCGATATTCTGTGACTCCTTACGTCGTCACGGACAACATGTTGTGTACTGGCTGGAATATTGGCGGGAGAGGGCAGTGCCAAGGTGACTCTGGAAGCCCTGTCCTCCACGGCCACGTCGTTATCGGCATCACGTCCTGGGGTGTGATGTGCGCCCAGCCACTCTACCCTGTCGTCAATGTCCGCGTTGCCCGCGTGTCCAACTGGATAGTGGCCAATGCTTGATGTTTATAATGGATTTTGTATGTATTTGTTGTACAGATGCTGTCATTATTGTTGTACTGTAAAATTGGATTCTAATATTTTATACGTTGATGTCGTTTAATAAAAGGTTTTAAAAAAATCAGTTATCTTATTCGGTTCTTAATTGTATGTAAATCTTTTATTTTTGTATTGATTCCATATATTTAACCATTGCAGAGTCCGTTTCTTTGAGTCAAAATACTAAGTTACCTTATTTTGAGCGTGAAGCGCGAGTTGAGACTAAGGTTAGGTTATTACTAACTAAATTTAGGTTAGGTCAGGCTAGCCTAGGCTATGCTAGACTAGGTTTTTTTTCTCTTTTCCATGGGGGGTGCGCCACCCCCACGGGGAGTTTATTGTGGTACGGTACATAACCTCAGGGGCAAGATTCATTTCTTATAATATTAGTGGGGCGGGGGGAGTACGGATTGGCAACTTTGTGCCTCATTCCCCACTCCCCCGCATTATTATGTAAATTATAAAAAGGTCTGTCGCAGCGGTAGGCGCCCACTGCGTCCGTGGTGAGCTTTAGGCTGCTGGTATGTCGCATTGTCGTCAACCGCCGCAACAGATTATATTTAAAAAAATTTGTTTAATAATAAATACATTATTTATTTATGGGTGCTGGGGGAGAAATTAAGGGCAGCCTAAAGGGGGGGGGTTAACAAAGTGTACAATTTAATTGACCTGGCTACCGTTGAGCCGCTTCAGTCTGCCGAATATAAAATCTACAAATGTAAAGAACGATTTTAGTGGTTTTTCTTTTGCTATAAGTTTTTTTAAGTTGTATGACGGGGTGTTATGATAATGACAAATGTTCTCATGATGCAGTCTCTGTACACTGAAAATTGGACAAGGTGACAGGCGCTCAAGGGTCTGCGAGAAACCATCGTCGTAGGGGCACTTGTCATCACTTACTATTTTAAATCTATTTAAGTATGTCTTATGGTACCCGTGCTCGGTGAGTATCTGAGTCAACGCGGATGTGCGGTTCGTACTGATGTTCAGTTTTAACTGCAGAATTGTCTTACGGCGGGAACATGTTTCATTTCTACAGGAGCGCAAGCGTATACACAAAGTGCTAGTATAAAGAACACATAGATAATCTTCAAAATTCTAGTCTTTCTATTATTACTACTCAAAGATACGTTAACAATAATTTATGGTACAGATTTCAAATATCTGAAGTAATCAACATACGTGCTAGGGTCAGTCCTACAAGCTATAGAGATAAGTAGGTATATCTACGTGCGCAAGATACGCAAAAATTACTAAGAAAAAATGGCGCGCCGATACTTAACTGATATAAACCGTGTATACCAAACATATTTCCACAATGATTCATGAAATTTGCTCTACCAAATCAGATTGAATGGGATTAGCGGCTAACTTCTGTGTCAGTTTTAGTTTACCTTGATACCTTTCACCAATATTTAAAACTTTTTATTTAATAGGACCACTCGAGTGCGACTATCTCTTTTTTGAGATTTTGAGATTTTGAGAATCTCTTTGTTCTGCTTATAGGAGTGTCGACTAGGTGTGGATGGTAGCCCGCGGTACGCCTAGACGTCCGGTGGTAAAAGGGAGCAGGTGGAACTAGATTGTGGAGCTCGAGTGCGCACTCTCCAAAGTGTATCCGGTAGAAGACTGCGAGACGAGCAACTCTGCGTCGGTGCTCAAGGCTAAGCAGTTTGGACTCTATGTTTTTCGTTTCCAATGAGCCGTCTGGCACGTTTACCAACGCAGTTTAGAGCATCCAGCTGATACTTGGCAGATCCGTCACATACGTGGCAGCAATACTCCATGCAAGATCGCACTTGCGCCTGGTATGAAACGAGCAGTTGCTCAGGCGTGAAGTATTGCTTCACCTTGTTCAGGATGCCAAGTTTTTCCGCTGCAGTTTTCGCCTGCGCTTCTATGAAACGGCCAAAGCTCAAATTGGAAGACAGGTCCATTCCCAATAGCAACAGATGGTCAGTGATTGGGACGGATACACTCTGGAAAGTTGCAGTCAGATTAAAGAACTTTAAACTAGATATGACCGATCCGTCTTACTGGTCCAACCGACCATGAAGCAAAGTACTTAAGTAGATTCCACAACTACATTATATTACAAACACAGCGAATAATAAATTAATAAGTATAATTCACAATTATGTGTCTAAATACAACAATTATATTTAGTGCAACGTCAGTTATTTAATATTAAACATGTGTTACGGCTGATGTTGTATTGCCAATGACGATAGTATATGAAATATAAATACATTTTGTATCATCCTCGATCATTAAAAACGTATTTTCTCATAATACTGCAACCTTATCATGCTCCAAATGCCATACTGTACATTATGCCAAATAAAATAATGTGATAATCGCAGCCCTGTCTGTATACCGGTCAATCAGACGATTTAAAATGGAGAAAAAAAAATGCAATTATGTTTTTAAACTGAAAATGATGTCCGAGTAGTTACCGTTGCGTACTTGGAGGTACTTGTATAAATAACAAGTTTTTATAAATGAATCATTTCACAACTGGTACGTAGGTATATATACATACATAAACGATTATCGTATATTTAATACCAACAACATTATAAAATGTCACCGTGTCCGATATGTACACGATTATTATTTTCTCTTAACATACATATCGTACGTAAATACACATACAAATACATATATAAATATCACATATCCACGTAACTTTAAATGTGAATACTTATAAATTGGAACCTGTCTATGACTCCTTCTAAGAAAAGCGTTTATTCATAATAAGTGCATCGTAATATAATGTATCGTAAGAGAATGTTCACACAATGCATTCAGCACAAATAAATAAAAAGTTCGGAGTCTACATGTACGAGTAGTTACGCCAATCTCATAATTATTATACATATTTGTATAAAAACTTCCAGACACAAGCAGACACCGCGAGAAAGACGCTCATTATTAAGCCATAATTTTAATCTCTAGTTGTATGCTGCAAATTCTAGGTATTCTTAATACACAACATATTATCGCGCCTATATTTCCACAAAAGGGTAGACAGAGGGGTGTAGTATTCAACCTTATTATCAAAAATGTTACACGGCCTGTATAATAGGGGTGAGTTTATTAACATACATCGGCACAAACATAGGTTCGGTAGTACTTCTGGGAATTTGAAGTTAGAAAAATCTAATAATATTTTGCCCGACATGGACACTGAACCCATGCTCATGTGCTCAGCGGTCGTGCGTGTCACTAGACCAATGAGATAGTTTTAATACTTAACACATTTTACTATATACTTTATAGATTAGAGCACAAGGACATCATTAAAGGAAAATATAAGGAGTTTATGGACAATGTATATATAATTAACTAACATCATATACTCAAGTCATAACACTATTTTAAACTTAACGTGACAAGTTTTTACTCGGCACTGATCGACAGATTGCCTGGGGCATTACATAAAACGCTAGATTACAGAACTAGTCAGTGACATACGCAAAGGATTATATCGATTCTGTATCTGTTGATATGTTTACGTGTGTGGTATTCAAGTTCATTGTTGCGCGACCGTAATACCTTCAAAGGTTCTGCTCTGACAATGGCGCACCACAATGAATCCTCAGGTTTCCTATTTATTGAAACAGCTACAAGTGCGCGGGTGTATCCATTACTCTTTAGTCTTTAAAATCATAACATAAAGATATTTAATTCCATTGTTACAAGATTTCATTGTCTTTATAGATTACTCGCCGAAAGACATACCAGAAAATGGTTATAAATGCTGAATTGTGATATGATTTGTCCTTATTAGTAGCTAGCAAGACTTATTAGAGATTATTATTGGCGATCATAGAATAAACAATCTATAGTAGGTATTATAACGTTAGTACAATTTGAGATTTGCACTCTTGATGCAACTACGGCCAAAAGTACGTATAACTACGGATATAATATATTACTTCCCTTGGAGCTTAGCAGAGAAGTCATTTGAATAATGTTAAATGAAATGTTATACACTTTGCCAAATGAAGGTATTGAGGTATTTAATATATTTTTATATTTATTACCATTATTCTCATTACAATATTAGAAAGATATCTTTGAAATATTAACTGTGTGAAACAACGAACTGAAGGTTTCCTAAAAGGAATCTGATGTTCATTGGGAAAATGCGGTCTAAATCAATTATCGCCGTCTGAGAGGGAATCCGCTCAGTTGTCGCCAACGTTTGTCAATTTGCAAATATTTAATAAAAGAAAAATATGTACCTCTGAAGCTAGTCATCCAGATAGTTTTGCCCAATGCAAATTATCTATCTAATTATTAATTATCTATTATTATCTAATTATCTATTATCTACCTTCTATCAGGTGGTGAGATATGACCCAATTTATAAATGGAAATGGAAATTGGGAATGGTCGTAAGGGTACATCATGTATATGAAATTAATCCAGTACCTACTGGCAATAACCTTTACAATTTTTTGGATTTTTGTTTAAGACAACAGTGCTTTACAATATTATTCTCAAAAAAAATTTCCTTTTCCAATAAGTACCTACCTATTCGCATGAAACTATTTTTCCCGTAAAAAACGCTCGTCACTAGCTGCCCATTGTATGTTTAAGCAAATGTCACGTTTATCCGTTGCTCTACGTCAAACAAATACAGAGCCGTATATTTGTAATATTAGTTCGAGTATGTTTTAAATTAAGATTAAAAGCAATGTAAGCAAATGTATAAGAATTACCGCTTGCATCTTGGCTTCATTATATTGGACATCACGTCACCCCTCTCTCAAGCTGTCAACATGTTTTCTATTTGTCATTCAATGCCTTTTTTAATATGTGTATGAAAATTATGAAGTAAGTACAATAATTTAAAGGATTTAATTTCGTTATTTTGATCATGGATCTTACTTTCTAAGAGGATTTTTTTTAGCAGTGATAAAAACTCACATACTTACATTTTTAAACCGAAAGACTATTGAGGAGATTTAGAATTTCTATTTATCAACGTATCATACCAAATATTTTATAGGAACACTTTGCCTCATTTATTTATTAGTAAGAGATAGATTATCGTATATCATAACTTTTACCAATTAAAACAATCAGAACTTTTAATATGCTTCTCGCTGAGAACAAGTAACGGGTAGTATTCCTTGAATACAGGCAAAACAAGCTTTAAATAGTACTTATAGTACGTATCTATACGTAGGCGTTTGAAATTACACCGTATTAAACTCTAATAATCTGATACGTATTATTACAAACAAATAATGATTCGTGATGTCCATAACAAAAGAGGCAAATGTTTATGTGTGTGTTGTTTAACTGTAAAAATAACGGATTAACACTAGTTATCAACTGAGATAGAAATTATGTAAAAACACATTGACAGCGCAAACCGCACATGTGTCCAGCGTTTTTAATGGAAAATTAATCAACGACCAAAGTAATTTGTAGCAGCGGAAACAGCTGGATATATTCGACAGGGAATCGTAATAACGGAATGAAACATCGAAAATAGTCCAGACCAGAAAAAAACAACACAACCTTTGCTATAGGTACAGAAGGAAAACGCTAAAATTGTTGTTGAAATGAAACATAAGTGCGCAAAAACGGCTAAGACGACAGAACTTACTCGAAAATTGGCAACGGTCCTTAAGTGTGATGTATAAGAAAAAAACAGTTGCTAAGAAGCAGTAGCATCGTGCGATGTGGTGTAATAGCTATTATTGCGTTTGTATTTGAGAACAGTTCTGTTTAAAAATGACTTGTTAGCGCGCAGCCAGCAGCGCCACAGCGGATGTTTGGTTCGCGTCTCATTGTTACCTTTTGCGCCGTGAAAAGAGAAGACAAAAGATTGATATTTATCAACATGACACAATGACTTTTTTTTAATCGCCTCCGCTCTGCCTTTGAAACCCACACACGCTGCCATTTATTATTTCAACTATTTAAAATATTTTTTTTTTAACATTAACACCTGAAGAGCGCATATGTATTTTTACTGTTAATCGTGATACACTTACGTAAGTGTTAGGTAGGTGTTTGAATATTAATTCTGATCTCCATTTCAATGATATGATACATGAGGTTTATGTGTCGTTTATCAGAAGTACATAAATATTAAATATGTTCGTAAGACGGCAGCGGAAACTAATTTTTATCCTCGTCTTTATTATCATCACTAATTAAAATTATTGTAACATATGGCTATATAACGCGAGTTACGTAGAATACAACATTTTATTCGCGTAAATATTTACTCATAAATGTGAGTGACTTTGTATTGACTATGCTTGTACTCTAGATTGAAATGATTTGTAATGTTGCATTGTATGTGTTCCTATCAGCTATATGTATCAAATTCATTTACTTAATTATAACATTACAAATATTGACGTCCACGAACAATCTCTGCATATCATAAGAAACCGGTTATAAATTAGGTATCTATTCCTAGCCAACGTGGTTCCTAGCTAGCTGTGATTTTAACCCTTCTCAATCTAGGGTAGACCACAGTCTAACACAGAAAGACAACGGCTAGGATGAAATTGATAAGATCATGACAGATTTATAAAACAGGGCAATATAATATCAGTCTCATTGAGGGAATATTATGAAACACATCGTCTGTTTCGTTAATTGATTTCCGAGTTATTGCCAGTCTTGTGGAAAAATAAATACTTGTGCAAATGTAAGTATATTTGTCAAGAATAAAAAATTTTGACAAAATGGATGATTATAATGCTATGTTAATTCAATTTTGTTTTATTTTTAAAGGTTTCTACCATATTTCGCTACTGCGCTGTAAAAATATTTTAAACACTACAAAAGATCATGAAATGTACCTACCTACATTGATTGTTGTACATATGATTGTTTCGCGAACAAGGAAAATGCCAATATACAATTTTATCTGAGAGCAAGTAAGGTGGGTAAATAACAATACCAAGATAATGATCGCCTAGAAAAACTAGCGGAACAAAATGGAGGTGTGAGACGCGGACACATAAATAATATAGCTTTGCATTAATGGTACTTTTGCATGGCCGAAGATTGAATTGTTGTTCTTCGTACATATATACATATGTACACGGTCTTCAATCTTTGGAACAATCAGAAAATGAAACATTTATGCGCTATTAAAAACAATTAACATGCTCACAACATTTAATTGCCTACTTTCGATTGTATGATACACCTACTTATACTTTCGATAGAAATTTTTCAAATAAATTCCGGGGCAGGTGGCTCAGCTTGGCGTCCGTCGAGAACGAAAGTACGCGCTGCTTGTAGTGAAACAATCGGCGTCGGCCGGAATAAAACACAACAGTAGTACGCAACAGTGAAAATAAAAGTACCTAGCATGGCTGAGTGCCGCTCAGACCGTTCCATTAATTGCATAAATATTGCATAAGAACGACCCCAGTGCTGCTGCGAAAGGTTTTCTTTGTTATTAATATCAAAAAGAATCAAACTTCAACCTCAGTCTCGTTGTTGATTTCATAGAGATGAAGTCAGATATTCTAGCCGCCTCCCTATGAGAGGAAACTAAGAACACAGTGAAGAAATATTACGTGTATTGTTGTAAAGGATATTTTAAAGTAAATAAAATCAGAGTAGGTGGTACACCCAGCTGCATAATTGAAGAATTCTGCATTACGGCCAAGGACAGCGGCGACAACATTATCGTAGAAATAAAATACAGTCACGACATTAAAGAGGCGGCAGTAATTGATGACGATTAAGACTAGATTTAAAAAATATTAATTAATATCATGATATATATTAAGAAAATATACACTAACAGCTGTTTTTATACGATTTAAGCTGCTACCACGTACCATATACAATCTCGTTTTAGACCTCCGAGATAGACAAAAGACATACCTAACTACGTCAACTGCTAACGATTTCCAGTTCCCGGCAAGTTGCTTTTGTAACAGAAATGCGTCGTCGAGGCTTGTTATTAAAGTTTAGTCAGTGATACAATATTTGCTAGGAATATTATCATTACAGTTACAGTTATATTAACTCCTCAGAGAACAATAGACAGACGGCTGCGTCACAATTACAAGGATGAAGTCAAATGTTAAAAACTTTTTATCGCCACTGCCAACATGATAAAATACGATTGCGTAATTTAAATGGCAAAAAATGCTATAATTAATTCCTTTATTAACACACATTACCTTGTGAACGGGACGCGTGTAAGTTTTTCAATAACGTCGAGAAGCTGACGGCAAACGCCACCTAAAATAATCACGGCTAAGGAAATATCGCGCATTACTCGCAATTGTGTCTACCCAATTCGCAGAGCAATTATAAAATATGTGGTTAGATATTTTCTCATTATATGTTAAGGTATTGAACCATGTTGTCTGAACGCAGCTGACGTTCATTCTATTCTGATTCGCTACCAGTAGGACATATAAAAACTGAAATTGCCAACAGATAAAATTTAACTGTGAAAACCTAAGACACTTAGATGCATACCAAGCGTTTTATTTAGTTCGTGCTGTAGTTTCGTTTGCGCAAAGAGCAGACTGTATTCATCAATGTTTCGACACTGTAAATTGTGGAAACAACTAAGAAAGATCACTTGATTCAGCGCTGTTCAAACCTACTAAGCGTTTACAGTTCAGTACACAGTCATAAATGTAAATGTATATTGTATACTTCTAATGAATTGTGACTTGCCACAAGCCAAGTTTTTATGATAATAATAATTGTTATAACTTTTAAGAAATGCCATAAAGCGTAATATTAGTTATTTAGCTGTAACAATCATGTTTTTGTCGCTTCTACAAATCCAGTTATAATTTACCGACGCGCGATATTTATATTTATAGATTACGTAAGTGCATACGTGCGTATATTAATTTTTGATACATTAATTTGTTTTACCATCACGATCGATATGTTCGACTGGTTGCGGTATGTTGGACTGGTTATGAACATGTAAACAGTCGTGTCTATAAATCCTATGCAGTAATAAGTGCCAGGCGTGTGTTTTTTTTACATTAATACTTATTAAAACGGGGCCATAACGACACATGTGCAGTGGACTGCTATGCTTATTAAAATAACATCAAGTGTATACACCTCGTACTTGATTGTGCAAATTGTTAAAATAGATATCGATCGTAATAGACGAACGCTTGATTTTTATTGAATTCGAAGCTGTACCCAACAGAACCGTAGCAACTATGTAGTTATAACGTTACTTTCATCATTTCACCGCGTCGTTTATATTCTGCGAGGGTCACAACAGTTCATTTAGCGTGTACAGATACGCGGAAATGATTTTCTTTGAATAGAATGCCACTAACACAGCAGGGAAAGGTAACCAGCTGCACGCATGATTTTTAAACTACTTCTTTATCATAATTATTGAGAACTATTTATGTACCTACTGAGCTCTTTACACAGACGTGCCCGAACTTGGCATTTATTGCAATGGTAACTGTTAATAAAAGAAAAGCGGCGGTCAAGATCACAATTACATCGTGTTACACAAGTTCAGTCGCTTTTGAACGTGGAAATGTCGTTCTGAACTCATTCAACCCTTACATTTATTACAGAAATACACTCTAGTATAAAAATAACGGCGTAAGCAGCTTATAGATTGAACAATGTTTTTCGCAGAGCGGAGTATCAGCAGAGCTACACACTTAGGGATTATGCTTGCAACGATATGTACAATGAAAATACAATGTTATAACAGCATTCAGTAGAGAATATATTGAAGAGGCCTATGTCCAGCAGTGGACGGAAGTAGGCTGATGATGATGATGATGCTGATATGCATAGTTGAATGAAGCGAATATTGGCAAAATATTCAGCCGACGGATAAATTCGCTTGTTATGAGAACAGCGATATGTTATAAAACAGGAAAAAAGCGTAAAATTAGACCGACATCACAAAGGCATACGTGGTTTCACTTAGGTTATGACACGTCTCACTTCACTGGAACTCAAATTAAATTAAGATGATTAATCTCGGATATATGTAGATAGAACAGTTGCACTAATGTTAGTTACATACATACGTATAGGTACATGTGTATGTACGTAAATATACCTAATTAACGAGTTTATGGTTAAATTATTATGTAACGTATACGAAACGTAAAATTTTACAATTGGATTGCGGTGCGGTTTTGATTTGCGGTTTTAATTTAATTTTTGTATGTGTGTATGACCGTGTTAATGTGTAGGTTAGATGTACCTTGTACGACGAACAAAAGTGTAAAAATATCAAAATGAAATCATATGACGGTAACCCTAATATTGAGTACAGTAAGATGCGTAGGATTGTAAGCTAAATGGTAAAACGCACGCTTATTTATCGTGGACCTTATTAATTACATTCTTAGTTTTAACAATTGCATATTGAACCGCAGAGGCTCGATACTGTAAGATAACTGTGCAGTGATGGAGTGAATACTTGTCTTGTCTTTACTTTACTAACCGCTCCAGGGATGCCGGCCGAGATGAAGAGCGCGAGCGTGTCGGGCCACGGCAACAGCTTATACTGCTCCCACCAGCGCTTCACCACCAGGCTCACGTAGAAGCCCAGCACGAATGACATTGGGATCGATTCGCTTTGCGCGCCGAAGTATTGGCGCACTTTTTCGAATATCCTGCGGAGAAGCGTCAAAGCCGATGTAAAATAAACACAACAACCATATTTTAATCGTTTTCTAAAATAAAAAAATATCACCTAACAGAAAAAAGACGTTCCATCGAATATTTCATGAAGTAGGTCGCTCGACTGTCAGTCATATATATTGTTCAGTAGAAGCGGAAATCAAATATTGGATCTTTTACACATGTTGATGTTTTGTTTATTCAATAATAGCGTCAGACAAACACCGTTGCAACCTTATCTAAGGTTTAGGTGCCAAGCAAAGCGTTCTATCTACTTCAAATCCACTAATAAGCAAAAAAGCCTTCACGAGGACAACAGAAGAGTTAAGTAATACCTGCAATGTACAATTAGATAAGTAAAATTGATGTTGTTTTTTTGAACATCTGTTTTTAGTCAGTACCTATTACAGAAGTCTAAAGAGACGGAAAAATTTCCAACAACTGTCACGGTTGGAATAAAGTTAATGAACAGATTCGTCGCGAAAATGGCCTAATGGATCCACAGAGTCGATCCATCATTTACAACGAAATATTCCTCTCTTCCATTTGCATATTATCTGTTGGAAAAGGCTTCGTATTTTATGTGGTATACGAACAGATAAATAGAGATGCTAATGTTTACTGGTCCTCGCGGTCCGTAACCTAGTACATAGATTTGAACTTAAATAGCACAGAACTATTCAAGATCGATCGCAGATATATTCATATAAACGAGGTCAGTTAGATACATCTAAAGATAGGCCCAGGACGAATCTGTTACGGCGGCTCGGGCGGAGTTCACATTTATTGATCAGGGCTAGAGTTCGACGAAATGGTCTTTAGAGATTAACTATTTTGTCTTTAGCTGGTTAACTTAAAAATAATGAAACATTTAATGTTTAACAATGTAAGAATTAAATGAATAATGTAATTGTGGAAATGTGCAAATAAGGCGGTAGGTCGCAGGGAGAAAATTATTCATGTAATTTAAAAATTTTAACACAGCCTTAACGCCTAGTTTGCGCCCGTCCGCCTACTGTATCCAACAAACTGAATGGCGAAATGCAAGCACGGCTGGCTAACAGTAGCTAACAGCAGCAATCCTTCCACAGGTCCCGCATAAGACGAAACCTAGACAAATGTAAACACGAACTGGTTCTCGACATGTTCGGTTACTGTTACACGTATTTACATTCAAAATCCGGTCATATCCATACAAAGCATTACGATTTCGGTGTCGGAAAACCAATGAGTAACGTTGTATCAATAACTGTATACATGTGTCTTTTCAAAACGGTGAAGTGTGTTCACCGTAAAACATCTTAGCACTATTATCCTTTTGACGTTCCCGCGCTCACTATTTGTGCTCTCAGTGCGAGGTTATTGTCATACACCGATAACATAATTATGTCTACATATATAAGTAACAGTGTCATATTGTTCTAATTTAAAACAATATGAAATATCTATTTATTCTTCTATTGGTATATTCTATTGGTAATGTAGGAATTTTTATTTAGTGTTATATTTAAAATAATAGGTATTAATAGTATTTGATTTTAAACATCGAAATTCAATTTCAATAAAATCATAAATTTTCAATTTATTCAGTTCAAAGCATCTTAACAAACACCATCGTTTTTCGTGCGATAGCTTATACTAAGAAGCACTATTGAACTTGACAGCCCGAGGAGTACGATTACTGGTTAGAATAAAATTTCAGTCCCGTCAAATTATAAGGCTCTTTTGTTTTTTATTATCGCTGCTTCACTGTAAGTTGTGTATTCTCAATTCTCCGTAATCTGACATAAGAACACTGTTATTATTACCGATTTCATTTATTTCAATCCACGTAAAAATACTTCTTAGCCTTATAATTTACATGAATGTAATCAAGAATATAGGAGAACAATATAAAATAATAACGAAACTAACACGATTAAATAATTAGTCATTTATATCACGACAATGAAACACATCGTAACGCATATCATACATTAAAAAGGTTCTTCCTACTTACGATTTCGACAGCAATAACAAAAAATTTACAAGTGCATTTTTAAAAGCTGCGCACTGTGTTTATTTTTTACCGGATATTTCAATATCTTACAAACGGAGGTCACTTATTTGTATACATATTTACAGACAAACTTTATTTGTATTGTACGCTATTGTACTTAAAAGAAGAAGACTTCTTTACTAGTTCTGTACGTCATTGCCACGTAACATTATATTCAGGTTCTTGCGTACAACCTTATAATTAGATACACGTCAATATCTATTGTTGTGAGCGTTTTTGCGAGACGATTTATACAATTCACACCATTACGGCCATCCAAAACATCACGACGAAATCGCAATGATAATTAAGCTTATCCATTGTATTATTTCTCATATAAATATTCTACGTTGCTGTGGAAATTTTTGCGATTGCGTTTATAATTAAAACACTTATATCTTCGGATATACATATGTCCACGTATCTAATATTAGTACGTACCTTACCTTAGGTAAGAAATATTTAATAACAAGACCGAAATAAAAGTAGTGGTCACGTCAGAAAAGTTACAGTACTCATTGGGAACGCATTCTTTTAGTATGCATCGTGTTTTACGTATATATATACTATGCTTAACACAAGCATACTTTGAACAGTAAACATTCATGTACATAATTATGTTTGTTAAGTACGGAACCAATGAAAAGAAATTGAAATTAATAATGCAAGTGAAAATTAATTAAAAATTAATTTTTCAATAGCCTATGACCATTGGAAACTCTGTTGGAAAATATGTTTTTTTTTTAAATATGAGTCAGCGTAGAATTTATTACATTGCAAGTCGATTATTCATCAGCTGTGCTGTTTCGGCGAACTGAACTGAGTGTAGTCAAAAACATTTTCAATTGTGAATATTGTTTATATACTTCCTGTCGGGGATAGACCTTGAGTCGACACTCTCACCGAAGTTCCATGCAGTATAACTATTGTTCTTCAAAATTGTCTGAACCTATTTTACTGAGACGGATAGAATTCTACGTATAATTTTAATTCTCCCAAATTGCATGAACTTATTGAAATACAACTACTTACTTATAAATAGATTTTTCTACTCGTTCATTGTCAGTCACTTATTGTCCAATTGAAGAACTTTAGGTATTAATAAAGAGGCATTTGTTATACCTACCAATTCAGGCAAAATACATGTAACGAAAGGTACCAATAATGGGAATACAGGATAAAACAATAGATGTTCCAAGCGCATCATTGGATATAAATTATTAACATTGTTGTGTTATTAAAAATGACAAATAACAGTTGGGAGAGTCGAAGGAATTATTTCTACAGATTTTCACGACACAATTCATGTCGACAATGATACTGACCTTTGTTGTTGTTCTGTAAGTGCAAACCGATACAATAAATTGATGGTGTAATAGAGTGTGAGATATGCAAGCAGTTCGCGCCACACCAACTTGTACACGCTGCCTCGCCATCTGGAACAGAATAGTGTCGTTTAATAATAACTTCTGGGCTGCCTTGTTTCAGTAAAGCTAGGGTCAGTAGGTTACTGGAATCTAAAATAGCTGCGCTTTGTTCATCCTGTTAAATGGGAATCGATAATAAAATATTTCAGTGTACATAAGCATGTAGTGTTTATTTTTTACTCTGTGACCACATGGTCAATTGTTTTATACTGTGGCGATAACATGACGTTACGGTGCGGGGTTAAAAGTCATTTCGTTTACGAAATGACATCCTGATTATGAAGTGGATTATCATTGATTCTAGATATTACTAGATACATATAATGAAATTGGTTCTGATGTTATGTAGGTGCTGCGGGCCAAAAGTTTGAAACTACCTACTTACATCAAAGAAGGAAAACGAAATAAAACTCAAAATACAAAGCAAGAGATTTAATTATTAATTAAAAAACTTACTTACATCAAGAAGAAAATAAAAAATATAAACTATTTACGTTAAAAATGCCGTTCATTTTTACACGCTTTATTTATACAGATTTTGCGTCAAAAAACCCTCCCTTGCGTTTTATTACTTTTTTCGCTAGTTTCGGCATACGCGTAACCATTTTGTTAATTGTATCTTGTGAAATATTTTTCTAGCTTTCTTGTAAAACATTCCACATTTCGAGGACGTACAACAACTGCACACATTTCTATCAAGCTCTTCCCACAAAAGCTCAATTGAGTTAATATCCAGGCTCTGGAGGGGGCCACACCATGTTCGTTAACATCCCCTTTGTTTCTTTATGTTCTAAAGCACCTCTGAATAATTTTGAATTATGTTTTAAATCTTAAGCCAGACGGAACGACATTTTGCTGTAGTATTGGATTGTACAGCTCCTTTTTCATGATTCCTTCGATGTGTATCAAATCTCCGATTTCATAGCTCGAGAAGCACTCCCAGACCATAAGTTAAAAATATACAAAAAAATATTCATAGCAATTCTTTAATAATAATAGAATACGCATGTGTTCAAATTAACTCTTTGTCATATGTTCTATACTCTTAAATTATGTATTTTGTTGGTGACAAAGAATTTTACAAGTGGTCTCAAAGTTTTGGCCGGCATAGTATGCTTACAACTATTATCAGGTAAAAAAATATCGAAACACCTCTCGTCTGTTTTTTAATATGAACTCGTCTAGCGAAATGGCACTCTAATTAACTTGACCTATCCTACCGCATCAAATACTCCAATTAGTAATCTTCGGGCGTAACATGTAACGGGCAGCCTTGCATCATGTACACGTCTGCCGTATCACGGTTAGAATGTGGGTAGCGGGGATGATAAGTACTAAGGTTAGAAAAAAAACCATTTTTTTATATATATTTTTTTAATTTATCAAATATACACGATGAAATCAGAACGCCATTCCTAACATTGAACAGTAGATTTTGTCACTGGCCCAAATCGACATATAATTTTGATCTGATTGTTGCCAACCATCATGTCGCGATACGAAATACGAATTCCAATTTCAAATTTAAATACGCTCGGTGTAAACTTTTCGCGCCAGCATATTCCAATAACAAGTTGTTAACAGGAAAAATAATTGTGTAAGTACTTCACCATTTTATACAACAATATTCATTCATACATGAATTTCTAAAAATTGAAAATCCCCTTATTCCTTACGCTTCGTACGAGGACAAAAGTTATAATATATAATATGAGTATTACGCAAATACAAGAAGTAAAACATATTTACACAGCCAGTGAGATAACGAAACAAGAAACGTCCATCGTCGACACGTAGACAAGCAGCATTAATGGCGTCACAAACGAAACTATAATATGTATATTATAGCAAGGCATATTATTGTAATAATATATCGATATCACATGATATTTTCATAATATATAGATACTCGATACATAGATGTCTCGACGTGAAATTATGTGAACAGAT
Source organism: Parelbella ahira ahira (assembly GCA_018244795.1). NCBI lineage: Eukaryota > Metazoa > Arthropoda > Insecta > Lepidoptera > Hesperiidae > Parelbella > Parelbella ahira. The sequence continues at coordinate 81 of DWME01000374.1, read as the reverse complement.
ATAGCAAGACATCTTATTGCGCAGGTAATGACCGGATACATATGTATGAGAGGCCTATGTCCAGCAGTGGACGGGAGTAGG
>DWME01000373.1:0-35294 GCA_018244795.1 Parelbella ahira ahira | reverse complement strand
TTTCCGCCCCGGACCGAGCCCACAAGGACGTGCGTTTACTGTTCAAGCGGAACAAGATATGCCTGAAAGGTTAGTACCAGAAGTAGCATTTGAAAAATTTTAAAAAACATCGTTACGAACAAACGATTTACAATAGTACGCAGTAAATTTTCTTCTAATTTTAAATATTATTATTATTATATTGTTATGCCAGGTCCGTTATAGGGAACGCAGAAAGCACCGAGTGCTAAATAATATTTACTTATATGCTTATTATTATATCCTTACAGACCTGATACGATTTTTAATCTATTCGTATTTATTTACTTGTCTTCTTCTTATTTGATTTAATAATAATAATATTTAATTTATTTCTATTTGTATAATTCGTCAGTTTATTGTTTTCATATTCCATTTCACTCGAAAACGATAACCCGCAAAACATCCGCCATTGTGCATACACCGTTATACGCGTGCTATCACATAAATCATTCCCCGGCCTATTTTTAATCAATCATTTGCCCCGTAACGTACGTGCGAGGACTGGCCCAAATCCGGGTTACGATGCCACCCTGACCTGGCTGCACTATCGTACGTAAAAACGTAACATTTTTATTATTTTGTTTATTGAAATTAATGTCTGGAAATGATTGAAGTCCGAATTAATTAATTAAATGATTAAGTATTAACGTTATTGGATTTCTTTGTGACTATCTGCGGATATCTCTGTAAATCACCATTCTGACCGCGGCCTACCTTTGTGTCTGTCATAGACAATATAAATATAGTATATTTATAAATATTATACAAAAGTTTTGGCTTTCTGTGCGCTTTTTCTTTATAAATGTAAATATAATATTATGCTTAAAATGGAATAAAAGGTTTCTCGTCCTACATTAATGTAACAGATTACATGATAAAGTTAGGACATGTTTAGCGGACATAATGCCCTGAGCAAATAATTAATATGTCGTAGAAGTGATCTGTTATCTGAAATATTTTCTATCAGAATAATTCATCAAATGTCAAGTGAATTTGTTAAAGAAAGAACATTGGAGCCCTATTCTATATGTTCCTATGTTTACTTTGTCTTCAGTTTTTATAGAGGGTGTAAATATGGTATCATTAGCCCTTATAAAAGGCAAAGTGAAATTGAAATTTATATCTCGTTTCTACAATATTAGAGCGGCATGTAATTTTTTTTGTTTAGAAAAATGACTACCTCGCTGGTCTTTTGATTGCGAGTGCGACTGCTGAGCAAGAGGTCTTTGATTCGATCCCCGGACGGGCAAAATATCATTAGGTATTCTAAATTTAAATTCTGAATATTAGTGTAGAATCTATTTGTGTATTGCAATAGGCAGACACCCATTTCCTTGGGACGTGTAACAAAACTGTTCTGTCTACCCCTTTGTGAGTATACTGTGATATATTCATGTGCCTGAACATATGTTATGTAGTTTTTGAATCGTCTAATTACCATTGTATAGGCTTCGCCTTTGGGATCAGATGGTCGCGTGTGAATATATCCCAAAATATTTATGATAAACAATCATTGTCTTATTTAAGATGGAGTAAAAACAGGTCAGTTATGTAAGTTTCGGTTAGGTAAATATGTCGTCGTTTTTGGCATCAATCTTCCGTGGAATAAAGAAATATCCTTTCTGACCGATCTATCAATGTCGAGCCGAATCCGTCGAAGCTAATAACATGAAATTTGGAGTTTGTCTCTGAACGAGAGTTTTATTTCGAGTGCGTACGTATATTTATTTGAGTGTTTTTTTCGGTCCGATTGATACTTTCTCTACCAAATAGATTAGGTACTTGGGGAGTCAGAAGTCAAAACCGGCGAGCGTCTGTAAAATGAGTGACGAATGTAGAACAAGCACGTCAGGTCCGTAAGGATACAGAGGGATATTTATCATGCGGTGCTGTCTGCATACACTGTAACGGACTTGGCTTGACGTTATAATATTAATTTAATATATATATTTGAGATGCTTAGGATGTCTAAACGTACTGCTACAGCGTGGTGGAATGTGTTTCAGACCTTTCGAAACAATATCGCTCATATCCAGCAGTGAAGAGTAAAAATACTTGTATCCAAATATGGCGCCTGTACGCAATGTTACATTTGTACGATACATAAAAAACATATAGATTGTTATTAAGAGCTTCACGATTACAACGAGAGGTGCTTACTATTATTTAATGGAGCTAATGCTATACTATTATAATTGCATCGGGTCCTTTACGGGGTAGTCAGAGAGCACCGAGTGCCAAATATATCCATTCTTGTAGACGTAAGCGCCTTTTTTTTCCATCCATCCCTCTTTTCATACACGTCAGTTTCAGACTTTCAACTATTACATTTTAGTAGTTTGAGCAGTTAAATAGGTAGTCACTTATCTCATACATACTTACATAAGAACTCTACAATTTATTTTCCGAGAATATTACAAGTCGATAAGAATGTAGAGTTATTCAAATGTCTCCAATATTTTATAGAGACGATATAGTTGCGAACTTATAGAATTGCCAAACTTGTTCCACGTCTCCCCAGCGACAAATCACTTTATAACAGCCAATAGGTACCTACACTAAAACCAAATAAAGCTATATAAAGACGGAGTTCCAACACTTATTCTGTGGCAATAATAATAACAATAAATTTCGGAGTGCGACGTACAGGGGGCGCCTCTATCTCTTATACAGAATAGCTTACGATGTACTAAACGTGTCATATCTGGATCCCATTGCTCGATAGCGGACGATTTGCTTGAGAAATTGCGAGATATTACATGATTTCACTTATAAAAGCTGTGTTTTGTTTGTGAATAAAAGATTGTAATGAATTATGTCAATTGTTATTTATGATTTAAGTGAATTTCTCTCAGCCTGGGATGTTTCATTCATATTATTTTTATTACATTTCATTCTTGTTACATTATGGAACGTATATTGTGAGTAATGAGTATCTTCTAACATCAATTTTTAGATATAATGTAATGTATGATAAGCGTATTCTTACTTATTTATATATTTAATGTAAATAGCAAATTTTTTAACTTTCACAGCTCTTAAGTGATAATTTTGATATATTTTTTAAAATTATTTGATATGTTACTAACTTGCTCTGAAACTAACTCCGAAAACTGTGGTTTAGTGTATAAATTACTATAGCTTCAATAAAACTAAACGAGTTAAAGAAATACTTCACATCTTTTCTCAGAATACCTACAATTGAAATTAAATTTTTATATTAACATTGAATATTTTGTACAATCGTCAAAATCAAACAATCGCATAAGTTGATTTCGCCGCATTTATAATATTATTGACGGTAGCATTTTGTTAATTAAATTAAAATATTTTAATATCCCATTTACGTACATATAAATAAAATTAATTCAGTATCGATATTCAACGACTGCAATATATTACCATGATATTAGTTGACCGGGACGACAATATGTGAATTTATGTAGAGTATCTTAATTAAAATCGCCAGACACCGCCGACGGGCGGAATAGAGCTCGACGATTGGCGGCCAGAGAGGCTTGGTTTGTGCACCCTTGATCATAACTCTACACCACGATGTTATCGGCAAACTGAAAAATTCACATGAGATACAAAAAAGGTCTTTTTACGGAATTTTCCATTAAATTCAAGTCTTTCCCACCTGATGAGCGGGCAGGCGTGATGTCATGGTGTAAATAATAATAATATTTGTTTAAATTGTCTAACACATCATTACATTCATGTAAATATTTTTTTGCAACGAGTTGTAGATATGTAAAAACCAAAAGAAAAACACAAAACTATGTAGTAATCAGATCCAAGTATTTTTTTTACAAAATTGCCCCGAGTGTTCATAAACTCGTTGATTGCAAATTCATAGCCTACCCCAGAGTAATAATACATTACGAGTATAATGGAAAAATAGACAAGGGGTATTATCTACTTCCAAAGTTTAATCGAATAGATCAATTAAATTGCTCATTCGGTGTGAAACGTATAGCATGGCCAGTTGGACATACTTAAAATCTAGATTAAACAATATTTTTAAAATTTTTGAGAATTAATTTTATAGTATTTATCATAATATTAAAATATATTCACGACAGATCTCTTACTTAAATATATTCACGGAAAGTCCCCTTTCATGTCCCTAGGTAGGCACGGAGACTTAATATTCTTTTCCTGTATTACATAAAGATACATAAAATATAACAATGTCAACATTAACAACTCGCTTAAGTATAAAAATTGTTGTACTTCAAAGGTAAAATGCGCTACAATCAACGAATAGAAATCATATAAAAAGAGTCCATAAAAGAAATATTTACAATGTGCATCAAATTACAGAGTTCCATTCAAAATATAAATTTGATAAGACGCACAATAAACTTCACGCTGACGGGGGGAAAGCGAAATTTCCAAGTCAAATAAAAGTACAATAGAACAATCGATACTTCCTTGTAAACACATTAAAATGGGGATGATGGTGCCGCAGCACCCCTCATAAAACGTCTTCATCCCTTGCAAAATATCCTGTTGCGTCTACAGAATCGTCTACATGCTAATAAAGAATGTGGGGGAGTGATTTGTGAAGTGAATAAACTTCAGCGTATCTGTTCGGCTGAATCCGACGCGTTTCTTACGAGCTAGTGGGCACCAGACGTCTTTATGTTTCCTGTGTTTCCTCATATAAATGTACATAATATATACTAGATTGTACATAATATGTACGGTAGTATTATATGATATACACGACATTATGCAATACCCATTGTTATTGTCAGCACGCCGGTTTCCTTATGGGGCACGCCAAGGGCGTTGAAGACGAAACAAGTCGAGGTGAGGATAGTGATATGTCGCATTTTATCATCATGCTGACGATCGTCAGTAATATGAAATAGATACATATAAATGTTATAATATAGAGAATAAATTTAAACCAGATTCACAGGTAGCGAGCCATAAAGTTGCGAACGCACGAACAACTCAATCTCACAATCCGAGCGAAATTTCATTTCGAACCGCCACACTGCATTTGATATTCGTTCAAATATGCTTTTAACTTTATAAACTGATATTAGGAAACAATTGCGAGTTGGCGAAGTTATATTTGCACCACGGTTAAATTTTGTACGAGCGCTACGTTTAAAGTTACCCACTTATTTCCCTGTGAACAAAGCGTTACCTACTGTTTCATTCGCACTATGCGTTTGTGCAAACGCTGACTACCGCCCAGTATTATACTCTATTCTGATATATTTGTACATTATACTATCTTATGTAATAATGTAGACAATATGTATATAAAATGAGTAACCTGCACGCTACATCCCTTACAGGACAGCCTCTACCTGCCCTGAAGGTCGAGTGCCAAATATATCTATCCTTATAGATTGAACATATTTCTTTTACATTCATGGTTCTCTTTATACACATATCATAGTTTCAGGTACTACTGACAAATAGTTTTCATATAAATTTAATAAATACTCGGGATATGATTCGGTGTCGTTTATTTTCGTACCTCTCAGATAATATGTAGGTACTCGTACATATAACTGTACCCTCGTACAATACATTTATGAATTTGTTGTAATTAGTCGCAATATGAAATTTTAATGGCTTAAATGGTTTAAAGTTTTTACAAATTATGGGTTTATAAGGTACTCTTTACTGAAACATTAGGGATGTAAAGTAATCATTTAATAGATTATATTTCGGTTTTAGGGAGTATTGCAAACTGGAAACCTTCATACAGTTACTCTCATACTGTCGATAGGAACTTTAACAGAGTTAAATCATGATGTGAATATGAAATTACTGTTTCTTTGGTTTAGATGGGTGACTTCACTTTATAGCACAAAATATGGACAAGCTCATTATGAACCGTCTATTGTTATCCAAATAAAGAAGCGGTTCCATTCTAAACTACTTAGATCCTATGTAATAATCAGGAAAATTTCTATTATGAGGATATTGTTTAAACGGAAGATATATCTAATTTTCCTTCCAAATGTTTTCTAACCTATTAAACGCTTGAATAAAATTTGAGATCCGAATGTAAATCAATTAACAATTTGCAATCTGGTCATTCGTGTTGTAAACTAAAATGTACTTAATATTTGTATATTTTATAAATAAATAAACACGTACTTACAAATGGCTTTTATTAAAATAATAATGCATATAGTAATTAAGGCAGAGCCAGATATTAACTTCCTCCGGTAAGGAACTATGAGTACATCGTTTCCGAAACGATTTGTATACATCGCGAACGAAACGACTCGTTAGTCTTTCCGCCCGTAAACTTTCCGCGGGCAACAAGAGGGTGATTTTGTTAAACGTAGAATTTAAAGCACTAAAGATGAGCGCAACAGAAATAAAAATAATAAACTTGCGTGGTCAAAACGTTGTTAAATATCATATATAACATAGGACTGTTTATAAAGTTAACGACGACAATACAGGCAAGATAAAACTATATCTACTGTTGATAGAAAAAATGAGAAATGTCTTCATTACTTATTGGAAAATGGAAAATGGAAAATGGAAAATCCTCTTTTAAAACATTTTTGTTTTGATTGAATGTCGTATCGTTTGGTTATGTTGTTATTTTCTCATAAAACATGTTTAATACAAAATATAGTCATATTTGGATTTATATAAAAAATATAGTGTCTTCAATTTCATTACCACTTTAAATGGCTCAAGAATATTAAATTTTCGAAAAAAATAGAATAATGTTTTTCAACATGATCTAAGAATTTCTCTCACGATTGTATTTTATACGTATTTTCGTAATACAGCCTCTAGCAAACTACGGTACGATTTTTCTCGTATTGCCTCCCCATTCGCCAAAAGTTTTTCTATTAACCTTAATATTTCATTGAGTGGGCTTCGTCTAATATCATTACGGAGAGATTGTGAGCGCTCCGCGGTGCTCTGTTGTAGAGACGAGATTAAATTCTAAATTATTATTCGTTTATAAATTATACATTGGCATCGTTTTTGTGCGCTGTTGTCAATTGAATTTTTTTACGCGTCTTAAACGTTTGTTTTAACACCGTGACAGGAAATGTTAGTAAATTGCGTTATTTTTGAATCATTTTTGCCTATTCTATGCATCTCTGTGCTGAAAAGTATTTTTTTTTTTAATAAATTCCTGAATAGTAGTTGAATAAAGCATAAGAATCAGTAAATACCCAAGTTGATAATACGTATCTGCAAAGAAGATACATAATGTAAGATTTTAGGTGTACCTTCTTTTAAATCTGGTAATCATTGAATGTGAAGCATAACCTTACATACTCGTATCTCTTGCTACCAGGTCTATCAACTATCACCACGCGTAATGAAACAGCAAGATTAGCCGGCGACGCGTCTAGAACGTCCGGTGGCGTGCTTTTTGCTGCTGGTGGCTGCGCGGCGGCAGCGTTGGCCCTGCTGGCTGGTGCAGCCGCAGCAGGGACCTTGTACAAGAGAGGGAGCAAAGCGAGACATCACGACTCTATACAGTAAGCACCCAATGTAGTTAATGAATAACTTTTCTTGCACCCGAAATGTTTATTTAAAATGTTGCTTCATATATACCTACAAGGTAAAATAAAAACAATGTATCAGTTATTTACGAATAGATAATATATAATTTATTATATAAAACAAAGAGCAGATGTAATCGAACCTTATCACTAGACTGGCCAAAGGATAATGACTCATCGTGAATCGATGCTAAAATCGTTAGGAGAAATATGGTATACAAAATTTAGTCAACTTGATTGTTGCATCGAAAATTACTGGAATTGAAATTAAAATTACTAAAATATCCATTTATATTTCATCAATGTGGACAGGAAGACAATCAAATTTATTAATTTTTGTCAATTTAATGTAAATAATTGTAAGATGAGAGTCCTATTATGGTTCATTGCTACTAATTTAAATCATTCATTTATCTTCATTGGAGTCCTTGAGGACTGGTAACGCTTTGCCGACACGCCTCGTGTTGCAAATGTCCATAGACTACACTGACCGCTTACCATCAGACAATTCGTTTGCATGTTTATCAGTATCGGCAATAAAAAAATTGAATTATAAGGGCAAGTATTTACAATCCACACATTATCACTTGACCCTTGGAGGACGATCACTCATCCTTTCTAGTAATCGCTAAACTTTTTCCCTAAAGTAAGGGATGAAAATGGTAATGCGATACGCATATTTCAAACCCACTTTTTACCAATTTATGTAAAATCGAGTTCAGTGGCCTTATCGCTTTTGTTTTTTCTCAGTAATAGACTCGTTTTGGAATATCGGGTTAAACGACACGTAAGGTTCAAGTTAGGAACTTTTAATTGATAAATTATTAACTTCTTGTTTCTGTTATAAACAACCATATGTTCAAAAGGTCATGTCCTATGTCATAACTATATATTTTTAAATAAGGAGAAAATTAAACTGCTGTGATTTTTAATAAAAGGTACTGGACCAACGTTTATTGTAATTAAAATAGACAAAAACAATATAAAAACAAACATAAACTATAACAAATATAGACATAACCTGTCAGTGTAAATTCGTTGTACAATACAGTACAATAGCCCAATATATCTCATGTACAATACGATAAGTTAAACATAAATACAATTATAAGGGTTAAGAAAAATAAATACTACAAAAATACCATTCCCTCCACTCGCTCCTATTCCACGTCTTGCACCACATCACAGTGTACTGGAAGCGACCCTTGTCTCCGGCGTGGTTGATGGATGGCAGCGGATACTTTATCGATGGATAATAAATTATCCGCTGACGTTTAATTGTCGGCGGTAGTGTTTTACACTGAAAAATTGCCGAACGCAGTCATTTTCGTGGTTACAGATATATGAACTGTTTTTCCATATGAACGGGTGGGTAGTTTGATAAATAGTTGCCAAATGTGTTTTAAATTGCTGCTCCAAACAGTACTTTTTTGTCGGTAACCAATAATTAGGAAAGAAATAAAGAAATACAACGTAAGTCATTGATATATGATACATATTGATGTACACATATATATCTTTACGCAACGTCCCTTATTGAGTAGGCAGACAGCACGGAGTGCCAAATATATATATTATATTTTTATATGTATATGAATTATTATTTTATTAGCATTCGTACAAGTATAATATGGTGATTTTATAGTTGTTATTCATCTAGATATTTATTTCATAGAAAATAACAAACAATTATGAAATCTACTCAATACGGAATGGTTACTATAATCTACAAATATCATCTGTATACTCTATCAAGTTTCATCTCTAATAATACGAGTATTGCCGCTTAGCAGCAAAAGTAAACATATTGGTAATATTTTCACGGAGAAATGATTCTGCTACTCATAAGTTTTTTACACCTTTGTCTTATAATAATAAACCTCCTTCATATATATTTGCATGAATATTTCCTTTGTCAAAATATCTGGCTGAAATACATACATTATAATAATTACAACGCTACTAGCTGATATATGCTGAAAAAATTTGATGAAGTAAAATCGCTAATAGTAAAATCGCTAATAATAAAATCGCTTATAGTAAAATCGTTTATAGCAAAAAGTAATTGCGAAAAAGTATACTACTTTTTAGTGTATTATATTTTTACTCGTAGCACGTCGTACACTACAGCAGCGTATGGCAGCCATCAAAATGTGCTTCTGCGCTTGGACACCCTGGGCCGCCCGCCCAGCTCCACGGGCTCTTACGCCACCATTGCCAGCCTGCACAAATTCCCTTTTGGTAAGTTAGTATACATAGTGCAGAATAAACACAACCGGCTTGTCCGTTGTTAGTGAAACTGACTTTTGCGCCGGGGCAGTGGATTCGATTCTCAGCCAGGATAAATACTTGTGTATAAGCATATGTTCTATATATATGTACTATATCAGCCGTCTGTTATCTATAACACAAGCTATCTTGAAACTTATATCTGGATCAGATTGCCGTGTGGTGATGTCACAATATGTATTATTTAACCGATATAAATATTTGATTCATTGAACTGAGCAGTGCATCACAAAGAAGGAAAAAATGAAAATTATGTACATTTGATTAAGTGTAATTATTAGTGTCGTGTGTAAATTAATTGTATATGAACCTGTCTCTACAAGTTCTACATATTTGTGGCAGGCACCCGTAGATCGCCGTCGCCGTACGCTACGACGCACATCGGAGAGCACGTCTACGCGAAGCCCGAGTCTAGAGTGTCGTACTACGCCGCCTCCAACCTGACACACGTATCGCAGGTAATTATTATTATATCATCACGCCAGATCACTTACGGGGTAGAGAGTGTCGAATACAAAATATATATTTATAGATCTGATCACCTGATTTGCTTAGTCTACTTTCACTCTCGTCATACAGCACACCGGTTTTGGAGATTTTTCATTCCTCAATCAGCTAGTATCTGTCCTATTTGTAGATAGTCGAGTCTTGTCTTCTCCTTCAGTACCTACATGCGTCAATAATCACATTATTATTATGATATGTTAAATATTACAAGAACAGTTTCATTATAATATGTAGAAAAACTTTTGTATTTATGTTGTTATACGATTTAATAATTACATTAGTCATAGCAGCAGTATGCACAAAATAAACAATTAAATATAATGATTTTATTGTCAAGACAAGAAGTTAAGACGCTTCTTCATTTTTGCCGTACAGCAGATTTATTGTCTATACTAAGCAAACATATTGCTATGAGTGATTAATATGCGTGACTTTTTTTTCTTTTTTATTTTTAATTTAATTAATATATCATTAGCCAGGGAAGTAGTTTGAATGTGGTAATAAAATCATCGAAGTACATTCACTGTAATTAATAATTACATCTGCCCGAGACTTTTATATTATATTAAAAAACTCTTCTTCATATCATCATAATATTGTTTTAATCTCAATTTTTAAAGTCCCAGGTCTCATTAAAAGATCATCCAAGTACCTGTAATTATAATACTGAAGATTTTACATTTTATTTCCGTTAATTAATGATGTTGAGTCTACAGAATAACGAAAACCTTGTTAATAATTAGCACTTTCCATTTCCCGCGGCGGAACATAACGAAATGAAAATTATGTTCAACTGTGAACAACTCTTTAACTCATTTGAAATTGCAAACAAATTTATAATATATTTTGAAATTTTATTTTGAAACTTTAAATTTCATTTTAAAACATTATAGTAAAATAAATATATTATTTTATTCATCAATCGTTTTGTCGTTCCACTCTTAGGCATGGGTCTAAAACAGACATGTATACCATATGTTAAGATTATGTATCACTTGCTATACCAGTAAACTTCAGAATGATTCATAACATTCCATAAGTCGAGACAATTGTACTCATCTGTACATGGCCAGTATATCAGGCTGTGGCTTTAACCAAACATTACTCTCTTAATGTCACTATTGAAAAATGTAAAAAAAATCATTGATATATAAGGTTCAACTCTGCTATTTTTCCATTAGGAAATATGTATTATTAAAACAACACTAATGAGCTTATTATGGCCTGGCGTGCTTAATTAATAACGTACACGTTTTGCGCGAAAGTTTTTTTAAATATAAAAACATACAAAATTAATATTTAACGCATTTCGTGTACACGTAAAACTGCATGTGACGTCACCGAGCTCAGATGTGACGTAATATGAGCGGTGTCGAGTTGGGCGACATGTGAGCCGCGCTAATCCTGACATGATACTCAAAGTTCAAGCTACGCGTTGTTTTACTCTACGAGTTACAGCGTAGTACGATCGTAGCGTATTCGTAGCTAATAGTAAACCTTAATATGAATGAATACTGTTCTATTAATACATGTATTTAGAATACTGTTTATTTACTTTGGTTTATGCACTAAGAGCTTTATCAAGGTAGTTTAGCTTTAGTGAATTATAATTTCTGGCATGCCAAAAGTTTTATTATTGCTAAACGTTAAAATAATAACGATTTAATTAAATAAGATACGTTTAATTGTGTATGAAATGAGAAATGTAATTTCAACTTTTAAAGCTTTCGAAATATCTTTTAAAAACTCCTAATGTGATATTCTTTTGGTAATGTCACTTTTATAAACTTTTTTTAATAACTCTTAAAAAACAAGACTACGAAAAGACCCGCAGTTGTTAATATCCAGGTATAATGTCACGGTTACTGGGAAGTTAGAATCGATTCTCACCTCTCGAAGTTTTTCACAGCTACGACTTGAATTGCGCGTGAAATGAACCCTTTACCTCATTAAGGGTCCAATTTAAGTTTGAGCCACCCTTCAGGTGATATTAACGTAATTCAATTAGTGATCTTCTCGGATGAACGCTGATGTAAAGTGAGAATGGAAGAGATTTTTGCCTCAAGCAGAGCTATTTAAATGTTAATGTGCATATAAAATTCGTTTGGTCATGTAAATTTATTCATAGGCCCAATGACATGACAAAATTTTTGTTGCTTCATTATTGTAAACAATAAATATTTCTATACTATAATATTAATATTGAGTTTTGCTAATAACCAGTCAATCAACCATGTTTATCGCTAAAAGCTGAATTATTCCTTTCGTGCAGGGAAAATAAGTGTTATTATTATTGACTATTATTGTATGTCACGTCAGTACCCTTACAGAGTAGACAAAGAGCACTGCGCGTTAAAAATTACGATCCTTACAGATTTCATGCACTAAAACTAATAAGAGTATATCTAAGAATCATTTAGCAATACGAATACAACCTTGTGCAGCTCTCAAGTAACATATTCCATCTTACTATTATTTGAGAGAGTATTGTATTTAAAACAAATCTCAAGCCTTCTTATTTTTACTTTAATATGAACAGGAGTAAAGGATAAGTTCAAAAATGAATGAGAATTTCGTTCTAAAATTACTTCTATAACCGTACAGAAGTATTTCTACGATAATTACTATATATTTATTGAATAACATAATTACTCTATGATTTTAAACAATACAATAAATTTAAATTAATGTAACTTCCAAATATTCCGTGATATGTTACAATGTACATTGATATCAGAATTGTATAAAACCGGCGTAGATCGACTACGGTGTATTTAAATACAACCATTTGCTTTTCAATTACGGCTTGTAAACTGTAATTGGGGTATACGTGATTTTCAATTACGTTTTCTATTAATTAAATTATATTCAATTTATTGTGCGCGGGAAACGAAAATAATGCGAAACAAAATTTGTGTTTATTAACGGCAAGGTATTCTGTAATTTCAATATAAATTGTACTAAAAGGGCTTAAATAAATAGCAGTACATAGCAACACATGTTTTGGATATTATTTTATAAAAAATAAAAAAGAAAGATAGTTCTGTTATGAAAAATTTAATGAAAGAGAGTGTTAATTCATCACAAAATATTCTAATATTATTTTCATGTGAATAAATTAATCATATATTAATCGTTATCATCAATCCTTTCATCCTTTTAGTATTGAACACGGGTTTTGGACTGAGAAGGGTTAAGGCTTTAATTTATGTCCTTGGATTATAACGTTAATGATACATTAATATCCAAAAATTTTTGAGTTTAGAATTTGTGACGTGTAAAAGATATTGTTATTATTTTAAAAATGTATTCACTAGTATAGGATATCTCAAAAGTCTGAGGATAGGAAGAATAAACTTATGTAGACACCTGGCTTCTGGGTGTGCAAATAATTTGTAGTAGTATTTATTACAGCATAAAAACTCGTGTAGGAAAACCTCGGATAACTGCTTCTACCAGTGGTCAGTTCATAATTGTATACCTGTAACTATACATATAAATTATAACTCTATAAATTATTTTAACATATTGAAATCTGAATATAATCTGTTTATTTTTTTATAATGCCAGATCCAGCTTTTCTACATCCATTCATTATTAGGCTTGGCATGGAACAGAGTTTTTAATTTGCAACCCCCTTTGTCCGTAAATTTATCGCACCGTTGAAAGTCTTCAGAAGGAAATATGAATTAGTGCTCTCTAGTAAGGGTAAGACGGTAACGAGGCCTCGTAAATAGGGTGTTTTCTCAAGCGAAAACTGGAGGTGAGACGTGTATAGGTGGTCGGAATTTTATAAACAAATATAATAAGCTGGCCAGCTTATTAAATAAAAGGTTTTTTCTTAAAAGAAATACGAATACGGTTCCCATTACTTTCCACACCTTAATTGGGGATTCCTGAGAAAAGATAAGCTTTACATTCTATTTTTTTTTATGAAAATAAAAAGTTCCTTTTTAAAAGTAATTGGCATATTACTTTTACGATTCTTAAAATTACTATAATGATACTTCAATATTCGTTTCGCTGTGGTCTTTAATTTTTTGCAGCATTTCTATATCCACTTTTTGAATAGTGACTTCAATATAAGTCCAATACTCGTATTTCATACTCCGATAACATGTGTCTCAGGTTTAAGTTTTTTTCTTTATAATACTTTTAGAGTTAATAGTAATCATTCTTTAATTCTATAAGTAACCAAAAAGTAGAATTCTTGTTAAAATTGAAATCCAAATATTGCCTTAAGTATTGTCAATAAACGAAATAATGTTATACTGTAAATGAAGTTATAGCGCAGACACGCTGGTGATTTAATAATAGAACGTTTAGTGTCGCTTGAACGATTCTATTTAATTACGAGTACAACTGGCGCACCTGTCCGGCCCGTAAATAGACAGTAAATAGCTTTTTTTATTTTCAGAATATTAATTTCTTGCGGAGAACTATTAATTGTTCCTTGAGGACTATTTACTGTTTCTTAGGGACTATTTAGTGTTACTGTAACAGTATCTAGCGTTAACTGAGCACTACATATTTTATTAAATGTTGTATTCGATTAAATTTGCGCAGCGCGTCGCTAATCTATAAAGGCGAAAGGTTTATGCGGTTTGAAGGGAAACCTGGGTTAATATAAGCGTTATTATATTAACAGTTGAAGAAATATCTTATATTATCGTTCGGATACAATGAACTTCATGAAATAAAATAAGGTTTTCATTATGTTACGTATTTTTTCCAGGTATTTTTAGTGTGTTTATTGTTTAATAAACTTTATTACTCACTATTACTTACATATTGTTCTTGTTGATCTTTTGTGCCTTAGCAAACGATACCGAAAGATCGCATCACGGATCCGTCGGAACAGCTTCGCCATCTGACCACGCCTAGGTCCAACATCAGACTGGAGATCCTCGTTCATGAGGGTACCTTCGGCCGGATCTACAAGGGTGTATACAAACGAGGCGATACATACGAAGAAGTCATTGTGAAGACTGTTTCCGGTGAGTCTAGTAGTTTTACTATTGTTAAATTTATTATTGAAAATATTATTAGAATAATAGAAGGTTGTTACAATATAAATTTTCCTCTCTGTTCAATCATAGATCATCAATTTAGTACAAGTATCATCAATTTTTATGTTAATATTGCTAGAGGCAGTGATTATCGAATTGTTTTTAATACCACTATTGTAACTGATACTTACACGATATCCTCGTACACAGATGATACGAAAGATGTAACCATGTTATCATTATCAATAAACATTCTAAACAAAGTAATTGTGGTTCCAAATATAGAAGTTGCATCAGCAATGCAGGCCGCGTTGTTAGTAGCTGAAGGACTCCGCCTGTGCGGATTGGTGCACGCCAATGTGTTGGTTCCGATGGCAGCGTGCGCTGAAGAAGCCAGGAAACCATTGCTCGTTTATTGCTGTGTCTCGCACTCTTCGAATCTGAAGAGGTAAGAATGATTGTAGCTCTTAGGATACTTTATTATTTTTATCTTTGTTTAATACAATGTCCACTAAATATTATACTTTCTTTATACATACATATCCTTTATACATAGGTAGGCAAAAAGCAGGGAGTACTAGATATCTCTATCCTTGCAAACCTGGCATACTACTTTCACATTCAATTCCCCTATCATCATTGTTTTTAAGCTAAAGGTTTATATATGTCTTATATGAATTTGATATGCATGATTTGTTGCCCGTTCTTCTCTTAGGTTTCTTACATCATGCCGTTTGGGACACCAAACGGCACCAGCTACTCGGGAACTGGTAGACCTGGGCGCTCAGATAGCTTGTGGACTGGCATACTTGCACGTGCAGCGGGTTGTGCACGCTGATATAGCAGCTAGGAACTGCATGTAAGTATGAAACAACGGCTCAAGTGATGTACGCTTTGCTGTATGAGATTGTACATAAAAGTAAATAAATGTACTTAAAAATATGCTGTCCACTTTGTTCTCAAACATTTACTGCGATTGGTATCTGTCTTTAATATCCAACAATTTTAGTATATTCTATATTACTGTCTTCACTGTCCAACAATTCTATATATAAACATATTTACAGTATTGAGTCTAGCAGAATTACTATTTCATTAAATGACAAGCAAAATATCAAAAAATTATTCCGAGTTTGTTTCTGTTTTCAATTATATCAATTCCTCTTCAATTGGTGTGTCTACTCAATATTTATCGGGCTTTATTATCACTCATTTATTTAGAGTTGATGAGAAATTGAGACTGAAGGTGACTGACAATGGACTCTCCCGAGATCTCTTCCCTGATGACTATCACTGTCTAGCTGACAATGAGAATCGTCCAGTGAAGTGGATGGCGCCGGAGTCACTCCTGCAGAATCAGTATACGACTGCTTCAGATGTGGTAAGAAACATTTAACAATAATTACTCATTTAAAAAAATCTTATTTATTCAGATCCGATATGCTTCTTCTACACTCATCACTTTCTTCATACGTGTATGTCTGTTTCGACTACTCCAAACTTGCCCATCATTTTAGTATTGGTTGCAATATCGTTGGCATTTTTATAACACGTTTTTTGTCTTAAAGTGGTCACTGGGTATAACATTGTGGGAGCTAGCCACACTCGGGTCCTCGCCTCTAGCAGAACTCGACGCAGCTGACGTTGGAGCATTCCTCGATGGAGGCTATAGGCCTTCGCAGCCGCACAACTGTCCTGATGAATTGTGAGTAACTTGTATAGCAGTAATAAAATTTTAGAAGAAGACAATGAAATTTTGATAAGAATTATATTTCTATTTTGAATATCGTTTCAATGTTAAAAGTAACTTTTTAAGACGTTATCTATAACTGAAATTTAATTCTTCCATCGAATTTAGCTCATAGCCACCGAACAAAATTAGTAATCCTATATATAAATTGTATTCATGTACATATATAATTTCCATACTATTTGTTTTTTTATTAGGAAAACATCACATTTTTTTCGTTTATGTAAAAATGATTTATGTCTTATCGAATATATTTTTATTATATTCTATTATTCACCTGCAATTACCAGGTACGGTCTGATGTCGTGGTGCTGGACAACATCAGTGATATCTCGCCCCACAGCTCCTCAACTTCTCGCGGCTCTTCACGACTTTAGACAGGCCCTTAGCACTTATATTTAAAGAAATTATCTAATATTTTTACTAAGATATCTTCATGTAACCGTATTTTATACCTTGAACTAAAGATATATTCTTACACTTTCAAGAAAAAAATTCACTATTACCTTCATATCCTCACACCAATTCTATTAGCAGTCTCAATAAATCTTTGATTGATCCTATCTTCTTCATACTTCTATATTCTGAGAACATTTCGAAATACATAGATACTTCAAATGAAACCAAAGTGCCTACCAAAATCCTAAGAAAGTATACAAAAATAGGTCGTTTGACTTACCGCCAGATTGATATTTGTGGTTTAAATCTATTTTTATTTAGGATAACCGGTACAATCGTAAGTTACATGTTACAGTATTAACTTGTATGCATTAACTAATGGAACACGGAGATTCATGATAATTTGGTGTCGAAATATACTGCAATACACCAAATCATAGTGTGTATGAATTGAAAACAATTAGGGAACAGACTGCGTAATTATAAATGTTAATGAAAGTGATATTTTTATTATAAGTAATGGTAATGGCACGCCATTGCATGGGAATGGCTGCTATAGCATAAAGTGGACAGTACGAGTAGGTAAATGTGGTACGGAAATATTTCACTATTTAGTTGTAAGAGTTCTTGGAATTCTCACCAAAAATTTAAAATCTATGGCAACAGATGAAAGTGGTAGACGGGACGTAGATACCATTATAACTTCAAATATAAATCCGTATTGATACAACCATGAAATTAAAATCTTCAAACAAGTAAATGAGAAGTTGGGAGGCATTTTAAAACCTTCATATACTTGAAGATCGAGAATACAAAATTATATGCAGGTGGAATTCAGAATAAGTTTATTAAAATAATAGATGTATACATAATTGAGGAGCATAATTTACATACATACACAGATTGTTGATGCAAGAGAAATTAAATTTTTAATAACTTAATTCCCCGTCATTTGATGTAAATTAGTAAGTGAAATCGACATTTAATCTCTAAATAAACTAAATCGTTATTATTTCATTGTCGAATTGAACTTTGCTAAAGTGATTTCGAACTATAAAAATTAGTATAATACCTGAATAGGTTAAGATTTAGAATAGAGTTCCTGAGGACATAAAAGTCCGTCCAGGCCGGCTAAAAGGATCAAACACCAAATCAGTAGTTAGTCATGGAGATGTTGCCGACTGGGCTTCAAAGAATCATATAATAAGCTCTCAAAAACTATTCGTTGCCTTTTGCTTCTATGTAGGACTGTATATTTATATGGAATTGTATAGAAATGAAGTCAATAGCTAACTCTTCATAAGCTTCATCTTTATTTAAAGCTTCATGTCATTATATTTTCTCATCTTCAATGCTTTTCAAATGAGAGATTTGATTATCCTTTGAAGTCGAAAAGTCGGCAGAGTCCATGAATTTAAGATAATTGTTGTCTATATACCACAAATTATACATAGATTACATAATTTAAATACATATAAATAAATCGACACTGTATTGTTGTAATGTGTGTAAATATAAATGTTGTAATTTATTTTGTTCTGTATTTAGTTGAATGATAATTTTCTATGTAGGCATGTATGTGTATAAATTTATTCGTATTTTGTGAAATCCAGAATATAAAACACCGTGGTCTGTAGAACATAATATATGTATTAGCGTAAGTCAAATTCAAATTGTGAATTGAAAATTTAATGTTAAGAAAAAATGGCTACAAATGGTTTTGATATTCAGTATTGTTATATTTAATTCCGATGATGAACATATTTCCTCATCATGAAATGTATTAACTGCTTCAATGTTTTAACTGTAATTCGTTTATCCCTGAGTAGTAATGATATATTTCAGCTTACTTATATTTTGGGGCTTCTTTCTAGAAATGTGGCTGCAGAGTCGACTCGACACATTATCAAAATTTCAGTTTCAAATGGTCAACGAAATCTAAAACGATACAGGCTCATACACTATACTATCGCAATCATCAAAATTTTGATACAATGTTTATTTCAAAGATGCATGTACGAGTTTAGAATCATTATCGTGAGGTCCTAATTTATATAATACCTGTATTTTCTACTACTTTATTATTTTAATATAATCAACGTTTTTAAAAATTCAACCCTGTTTGAGATCCCTGCTAGTGTTTCGAATGTAATCACTAAAAGTAAAATTGTACTCAAAAGCGTTACGGATCATACAGGGTGGTTAACTCTTAGGCATTGTATGCATCTGTAGACCTCTTAAAGAATTCTCTAGTTTGCGCTTCTTCGTCTTAGCTCTTAAGATTACTATTTATATCATAACTTAAACTCGGTGTTCTTACATTATTGTCTATACTAATCGTGTTAGATGTTTAACTTATTGCTAGAAAATTGTGTTTCTTAATCTGTTTTTAGTTATTTATACTTCTTATTATCCCGTGCAATACATTGTTCACAAAGACGGTTAAATTTTGTTCCTCTTAAGCGTTATACTCAATCTTGTCTTATCTTGTCTCCTTTGTTAAGTTTTGTTTCATCTGTTACGTCTATATTATTAATATACACATTTAAATCTGACTATTTAATCGGCTTTCCTTATTTTAATAGGTTAATTCCATCATTATTGTCCATTTATCGTAGTATTAATGTAATTGATGTTGTCTGAAACTAGATAATTATGTGTCTAAGATTTGTACTCTTGTTCTAGGTTCTAAAGAACCATAAGGAAGCGATGCAACATGAGTGTCTATATTTAAAATGCTGTCATCGGTTTCCTTGAATATGGAATTATGA
The DNA here is from genome assembly GCA_018244795.1 of Parelbella ahira ahira. Taxonomy (NCBI): domain Eukaryota; kingdom Metazoa; phylum Arthropoda; class Insecta; order Lepidoptera; family Hesperiidae; genus Parelbella; species Parelbella ahira. Next base: position 15,031 of record DWME01000373.1, on the reverse strand, counting down.
GTATTGCGTCTGTCAAAATATTTGTCTAAATTATTAAAATTGTGAATAAATATGTGGAGTTTTGTGAAATGCTGTGTCATTTATATGACTTGAGTGCCAGATGAATGTGATTGTATGTTATATGTTATATGTCTGTCTGTCTGTATGTGTTAATGATAAGTGACTGTTTAAAATAGTATTACGTGTATGTATTTAACCAGATGCGGCTTCTGTGAACAAAGAAGGAAATAAAATGTTATTTTACAATACAATTTGGAGTTTTATTTCAATACTACCTTCACGAAACTAGCCCCGTACTGTTCCAGGGCAAATACTTTAAACAAGGATTTGAATTATTATTTTGTGCCTATCTTCATTACGCGCAAGTTTATTGTTTTGTAGTAATCATAAGTAATTATTCCAAATATATTTTGTTGTATAATGTATGCTGGATACAACACTAATTACATTGTTTCGGTTGAACACAATTATTTTGGCCAGTATTACGAGATATTAATTTGGTTCACTGACATAAAATATTCAACATGAAATTTAATAAACATTTCTGTTTACAATCTATTGTCAATTATATATTATAGTAGTGAAGATTATTCACAAATGAACCAAAAACTAATATACAGATTATGTCATGGATTTCGTCTATACTAAATCAAAGATATGGGTGTGAGCGATTATGATTATCGAAATTTGCACCCAAGAGTTCATTGCGTGCGTTCATTAGGAATTTATGTGCAATATTATATAAACTATATTGTTATATTCTGTTGCCGCGACCGCGCTGCAAGCGGCGGGAGCTCAAAAAAGTGAACTTTAGATAGTTCAACCTATCCTTAAATACTGTATGTGAGTAATGCGCTTAAATATTGAATCATGACAAACATGCTGTATATATTATCGGAAGTAAATTCGAAGAATTGATCTATCCAACACAATCATACCTCTAAGTCTTGTAATATAACGCTACGGGCGGAAATAACAAGCTCATTTGTTCCTTCCTTCCGCCTGAGGAAAGGAAGAGTACCAGACGGGTTCACAGACAAAATTTTAATACGTAAATAATCTACCATAGTTTGGGAACGGAAGATTCACCATACAAGCTGCTGTACCCCCTGTTTATTTGATTACATTTGCGTCCAAGAAATACAATCGATGTCCCTATGTTGATATGGTAATGGTCACAAAAACACAATCTATACGTAACTTTAACAGTAACAAGAAACTTTCAGGGATCGGCTCGGAGACTATAAATCAGGTCCTTAATGGGACGTTACTGATAAATCAAAATTATGTATTTTAAATTCTATTTCTATTGGCGTAAGTACGTTATCTATTTGACTAAAGTACTGCTATTGATAAAATACAATCGATTTTGCACTTTGTGGTTACATTAATAAAGTTTGTGATTGTTTGTCTGAAAGTCATCATTCATGTTTACAATCTCATATATTTATTATTGTATTAAACAATGCTATGTAAAACATTCCTTATCATTAGATAGACGTAATTCGAGTAGACTGACACGATACAATACTATACGAAATTCGTGGGTTTACACCTTAATTTAACGACCAGAGGTCAATTCCCTGGCGATTGCAGTGATTTACAAATTGCAGCTAATATTGGCAGGAGCTTACAACAGCAGATAATTCGGTATTGAATAGATGAATGGCTAATAAACAGAAGGTAGACAGATGGGCGGATGGTTAGAAGGTAGGTGGGTAATGGATGAAAAGGGAAATTAATGGTCAGTAGATGGATGGACGGGTAGTTGCTGAATGCACGAATTGATGTCCTACAAGACGAATAAAAAGTAAATAATAAATTACGTAGGAACAGTTGAATACATGGACATAATTAGGAGTTTTGGAGATCTAACTATTGCAAGCGAATAAAAAACTATTATACAATAAGTGATTGGCAGATATAATCCTTCTTAATATATAAAACTTGTTGTTCATAATCCAATATTTTTCTGAAAACTTTTTAACTGTAGAGGAAATTAAAATGTGTAGTGAATACTGAACTGGGAAAAGATAAGAAATTTTGAAACTCAACAATTTAGCTACAAACTTTTTAATAGTGACATATCAAATAAAATTGGAAAAAAAAGTGAAATCTCAACCACTTTGGACAAACAGTCGTCGTTTCATCGGAGCGAAACGAATTTTATGAGAAATTCGTCACAGGCGAGGTATATTAAACTTTTAGCAATTCACTAAGCCAGAAAACCATTTTCTTCGCTTTGTGAAAAGTTTAAAAATTTTCCAATAGGTATTTTCCTGCGTCGACGCTAGAAAAATTGCAATTTCTCTCTGTATACACAGCCCGCGGGAGGCAGCGGGACAAAGTGGCAATATTCTATCTCGGCGGGGATTCTCAAACAAGGGGACACGAGGGAGACAAAAGTATTAAATCGCCACACGAGAGAACGGGACGGTGCCAAGATATTAATTGGAGGGAATTGACGGAAGTCCACGCTGAGCCGTGTTTTTGACAAATTTCACTTTGATACGCCGATTACTTTCTCCTCAACGCTTCGAGGGTCGACTCTTAAGTGACTCCAGATAAATAATCTTAGTCGCGCTATTGAAAAAATCTAGATGATTACGTCACAAGTTGAGTGACAACCTCTCATTGATTATACTTTTCTGAAAAAAGTTGGAAAACAAGATAATTTGAGCCAACATTTATTGCTTGTACATTTCAATGATATTTAACTTTATGTTAGCGTCTAATTAGACCAAATTATTAATTTAAAAACTAAATAAGCGACCTATATATTTTTGCACTGTTGGAATATGGGTCTCCTCTCTTTTTGGGAGGGTTAAGGCCATAGTCTGCCACGCTGGCCAAGTGCGGGTTGTTAGACTTCACACACATTAGAACTTTTTTTTATAAATTCTAAGGTGTGCCGGTTTCCTTAGGATGTTTCCTTCACCATTAGCAAGTGATATTTAAACTTAAAACGCACTTTTGTAGAGGTGCGCGCCATGGATTTGAAGCCAGCACCCCCGGAGTGAGAGGCTGAATTCTTAATCACTAAGCTATATTCATACACAGATCTGATGAACATAAAAAAGATTGTTACCCTACGCAATATAGACGGTCCCATAATTAATTAAGTAGTCATTTAGAAATAAAATCAGAAATAGAAAATAGAAATACTTTTATTTCAACGATTGTTTCATATTATAAATACATATTGTTTTTTAAATATCAGATTTAAATTCCCAATTCTGTAGCTACCTACATTTCTAAATGGTTCCGCAGCCCGGTGTATATTCTCCCTACATATCAGAATGTAAAATTGGCCAGAACAAAAAAAAACACTGCCACACCTCTCAACAATGAGCACGTGACCCTATGAGCGTAGTAATTAAAACCCCCTCAGCCGTTAAAACGGATTATGGGCCAACTCGATAAACGGTTATAAAATTTTCGTTACAACTAAAAACTCTCTCCTCTCGGTATCCTTGCTACCCAATTTGGATTGAAATTTAATTAAATTGATATGGACACAGCGATTTTTCACTGTGACGTGCGCCGGTACGTGTAATCTGATTACAATGATTTAACTGTGCAATGGTGACTTCCGAACGAATTATTCTTTTTTTTGTAAAAATATAGATAAAACAGATCATATTCCTGCTGATACTTCTGATTCAATTTTATTTTTATTATTATATCATAACACAAAGTTCCTTACAAGATGGGCAGAGAGCACCGAGTGCTATAGGTCTTTACCTTTACGGATCTGACGAGCTTCTTTTACCAATCTTTTAATACAAGATCGCTGGTTTCAGTAAGTTTTGAATCTTTCATCAGTCAGTATCTGAACTATTTGGTCACGATAGGTTTCTTGGTCTCCCTCGGCACCTACATACATCAACATTGTCATTAATTACGACTTAGTGATAACTTTAATATATTATTATTACAATTACCGAATAACCATAAAGGAATTTTGAGATTAGCTGTTTAATATCATCACTGGCCTAAGAGGTCAATTAATTTTATTGTAAGATATTAAACGTAACATCACGCCTGTAATCCAGGAAGGGATAGGCAGAGGAGTGAATTACACTCCTACGTTTCACTAGTTACGTTTAAGTCCCATGGAGCAGCTGACTGTCTTAATAAGACATTGCTGTAGGTACTTATTTATGTCTGTTACATATGTGTTATAAATATTCACTATAAAACTGTGCGTATGTTTTATTTTACAAAATATATCTAGTCTCAAGAACAGAAAAAATTCCTGGCCAGCAGTGAAAAGGGTTCAATAAACCCACATCGCCAATTTGCGCGATAAATCACAGCTACAAATGGCACAAAATGTCTATGAGTGTGTTAGCAACATTTTTCCATTCAAAATACAATTTTAATGTATCATCGAGTAGACAAGTTACAATAATAGTATAAAGTTACATTAATTTACTGTGCGTCATTTAAACTTTCTGTTTATATCACTTTTCTAACGACCTGTACACTATCCTTGTATTGCAAAGTAAAATTTTTTGAGCCTAATCTGTAACATATAACAGCTTGCACCAATTTACAATCACAATATAAAAGGTATTTAGAAAAAACGAATAGAAAAAATCAAAGACAACTAAGAAGATAAAAACCTACTAAGTTTTGCCATTCGCGCCCACACCATGGAACTGCGGTCCAAAGATTTATGCCCGTTCATTACTGACCACCAATCACGACCGTACTACAGATACATAATAACATCTTTAGAACATCTTGCCTTTCTCTCACCTTTGTCGTAACATGTGCTCTTAATGGGTGCTTTTTGATCGTATATAAGAAACTTAAGCGCCAGTCCACACCAAGGAACAATCGACTTTATTCCAAAAACCACACAGTTTATTTTGGTATGTGTGCTGTTTCTGAAAAAAGTTTTCCGAACAACACACTGTTGTTTTGGTGGATCATCCATTTTGTAGGCGCGAGACTGTTCGCTAGCGTAACCTTTGACCCACAGCCATTCGTACTTTTGTCTTGACATCGCAAACTTTTCTAATATTTCGGCCGTTTGTTTCGTTGTCCGTTGACCGTATGAAACAATTGTGTGCCTTGTGTGACAAGAGAAATAATGGCTCCACGTCACACACAGTTCATAAAATAATTGGCGCATTGTTTGGTATTGTTCAGCGAATATATCGCAACTACTCGTAAATACGGGCTTTATCCGCGTTTTGTAACAAATATAAACATACGTAATATTAAATATGTTATTAATAGTACGTCGTATAACGCAGTTGTCAGATTTTAGTAAATTAAAAGCGAAGTACCTACAGCTGTGCTTCAATTTCTGAGGTTTACCCGTTGTTTAATCACATGGGATCTTTTAAAAAGAGCACAAAATATTAACACCTCGTATCGTGGCATGTGTCCCTATACAATGATGACCTACGATGATAAGTTAAAACTGACACGCTTCGGTGAATTTATAAACAAAATAGACACTTTGGATTTTTGAAAAGTGTGCTCCGTTTAAATAGCTCGAAATACTTATACATTGCATACATTATATATACATTAGAATTTACGTACATTGCAGCTGATATTAATTCTAGCATTGATTTCAAAATAAAAATTAAAAAAAAAATTAATTTTGTTATAAAAATACAAATTATAGAATCAATCAAAATTACGTGGTCTTTCTGTCCTACTGAAATTTGCCTTAAATTTTAAATGAAAATGATTTCTTTAGTTTCTATATTACTCCTATTAAAAGTGCGTTATCTTGCTTTTAAAAGGGGGTATAATTTATACAGGCACATATCGTTATAAGTTAAGAGTCTTCTGATTCGTACATTTTTAGTGTTTTATACGAGTGTATAATCATAATGGTTATCGTCAACCATTTTACCTTTCCATCTTTAAATGAGGATTTCCTCTCAGAATGAGACGGGTTAAGCCCATTTTGCCCCGCTGGTCAAGTGCGGGTTGACACACCTCACAGACTTTACAGAACATTCACCATTGCAGCAAGTGACGTCTAATCTTAAAACATATACTTTTTAAAAAGGTGTATGCCAGTATTCGACACATGAACCCGCGGAGTGATAAACTATTTTCAAAATCACTAGGCTAACACAGTGACATTGCGTCTATAGAATATCGGTATATAAAAAGTTGACGCAATTATTTGATATAGACCGGAAATACAATACTAACAGGAAGTAATCAAACAACCAATTGTATTTTAACCTAAAGTTAGCGGATATGAAAGAGAGCAGAGCTTTTGAACTCGCAACTTCCGGCCTCGTACCGCCTCTTAAAAGGCAACACATGCAGCTTTTAGTTCCTTTGTGCTTTTTAAATTCGAAACTGCGAGCTTTTTCCCGTCCTTTTTTATTTTCATTCTCTTTCAGGTTTACATTTTTGTATGTACGAGGAATAGATTTCGCTCATATAATTTTTCGTTCTCTTTCATATACCATTTGCTATACAAATTTGTCGAAAGCGTTTTGATGAAACATCCCTTTTATAATGATTATAATTATTTTATGTTGCTAAAACCTTGTTATTTTAAATATTTAGTTTTAAACAACATGTATGTAAACAGCATATCACAGTGAAATAGAAAAAGTACAATGGAGAACATAAAAAAGCTACATAATACTACGGTCAAGAATTTCTCGCTGAACTGACCATTACAGTCAGCAGTTTCTATATTAAAGTACCATCTGCAAGATAGTGTTACGGTTATAATAGCATGATCATTGTTTTGGATGGCTAGGGAAATATTCACTACTTAGCACTTATATTCTATGTCCAATCTTTACATATACACAAACTTTTACAATACACTTGGCAGAGTAATGTTATTATTTGATGTAACTCAAACTTGATGTACATAAAATAATATGAACAAAAAATTACGACAGGCATCACTTTTTATTCTAAATATATTCGTGTCCGATTTTGTTTACACGCGCTTCTGACACGTCTTAAAGGTTGCTTGAATATTGTACATAATTATATTCTTTATTATAATATAATCTACCGGGTAAACTCACGTATCCCTCTTCAGAGGAAATTGACCAACTTCGGATCTAACCCAGGTTTACGAGGTCCCGTCAATCACAGCAAGATCTCCGATGAGACATCGCGCAGATTTCTCTGATGGTCTACTTTTAGAGTTGCGAAAATCTGGGTTGCCCGATAAAAAACATGCGTGAGTAAGTAGGCATTTGATTTAATCATACTAATAATAACTAAGACACAACATGTAAGTAATCCCATGCAGACATTGACGTAGCGATTTTCATACGTAAATACATACATATATACGTCAGCTGCCGCGTTGATTGGTTGGTTGCAAGCGCGACTGCCGTTTGGAGGTTCTGGGTTCAAATTCCGGGTCGGGTACTATTAGATTTTTCTAATCTCCTCTCTACACTCCCCTCCCTACTCCTTCGGGGTTTACAGGCGTGATGTTACGTTTTTTGTACGTAAAAACCCACTAAATTCTTATCGTCCCAGTGAAAAACATACAAAATCACGACTGAATGACACCAGCAAGCAGGCCACAGTGACATATGAACGACTGGCACCGGTCGTCGCCCCCAGGATGCACAGTAGAATTTACGAGGGCATCTCCGGCCACTGCCATCAATTCCGGTTAGCGTTTAATAGCGGCCTTTGGACATTTGTCACTGATTCTCGTTATTCTTGCCAAGACGGCATCAACACATTGCATGGGGTCTCGAAAAATTTACGGCTTCAGAAAATTTGAAAAATCTCGGTAATTTCCAAAATAGGCCAGTCGTATATAAAAAGACAATCCAATGATTTTGTTTATGTCGTTTTTGTTTAAGTAAGTGTATCTTTGTGTATGATCTTAGAAACAACTTGTTACGGGTAGGATTTGTTATGAGTATAACCTAATTAGGGTTTCCTAATACCATTACATCCTGTTTTAACTTTGAGGTAAATTGGCAGAAACATATTTTCAATTTATTAATTTCATGTATTATTATATATGAAAATGTACAGGTTATACAGAATAGAAAAGTGTAAAATTCTATTTCAGCAGCGATTTTTTCTGTTCAATATTGTTACTTTTGCACCAGCCGGCGCTGATCAAGGGCTTTTTATTTACGAAAAGTCCAGCCTGCTTCCAATATAACCCGTTTCGATAGTCTCTATTCCTTCAAGGGTAAGGTTGAAATTGCGTTTTAAAGTCCACTTATTTACGTTTACAGCAACAGTAAAAGTCACCGTCGAGTCCACTGCGCTCGCACTATGGCGACATACAATTTATGTCTCAACAAAGCGTGCAATGTGCATTTTACGATGGGCGCTGTATCCCACAGTCGATGGTTGAATTTACGATACGATTTAGCTGGAAAAAAACAACAGCACAATACAACTGGAGTCCTGAATTGCTGGGATTTAGCGTTCGGGCAATCTCCTAATATCCTCCTATATATAGTCCTCTGGTCCGATATGGAATTTTATGCAAGCACACTTCCATTATTAATTTAACATCATGCCAAGTCCATTACGAGAAATGCCGAGAGCGCCGAGTACCAAATATCTTTCCTTACAATCCTGACGTCCTTTTTTAAATTCAACACACTTTTTAAACTAGCGCGCTAATTTTAGTGACCAGCTAGCATCTAACCCTTTAAGTCAAGATAGACGAGTTTTCGTCTCCCTCGACCCCTTCATTCATTAACATTCTTATTGTATAAATATTAAAACTAAATATTAAGAACAAAATTTCCATACCAAACTAATGCTCTAAATAAAACGACAAAAATTTAATGTGATCGTTCAAAAACGATACGTTTCAAATAGTCCGACAAAGACGTATCAGGAGACTTGTAAAAGATGAGAAGTGAAAAGGACATATTACACTCGACAAATCGATTTTCAATACGACCACCGCGTTGAGAGCGAGCGGTAAACGGTGCGTTACCATGGCATTGTAATATGCCTCGCTTAAAACACAGGAACAAGAAACCTTACGTCACGTGGCTATGAAAACAGAAATGTACTAAGCTACAACATTTATATGTAACATTAAACAACGTTAATCTACTCAATTTTCTCTGCCTACCCGATGAGGTTCTGGTGTGACAACATAATAGTAATATTTTTTCTTAATTTCAAAATAATTTACGTTCTGTCATCTTCTTTTAAAATATTTTATAGTTAGCAGATAAGTTTATGAAGTCGCATATATACGAACGAATACATACCTTTCACACCAATTTGAGGAATCTGGGAGCTTATTATACCATGATGCTCCACTACGGCTTGTTGGAGATAAAGATTACCGTTTTAAGAACCTTCCGGAAGATAAGTGCATTTAGCGATAGTTAAATTTCTTCTAGCGTATTCTTTTAATTCTTCCTTATTGCTTTGTAGCGTATTTTTTTCTTTTAAGTCCATCTTATTATTTTATAGCGTTGTTCTTTCTATTAATTCCTTCTTATTGTCTTCTACCGTTCTTATTTCTTTCAATATCTTCTTATTGTCTTCTAGTGTTCTTTTTTCTTTCAATTTTTTATTTTCTAGCTTTCCGTTTTCATTCTCATGTAACTACTTAATTTCTTTAAGCTTTCCTGCCAGCAGCATTAATATAAACTCGCCTGTTTCACAGCCCTCGCCCCAACAGCGCGCTGCGACGTAAGATCAAACGTTGCTAGGTCACCGAACATTTTAGAGCACTCCACGTTCTCAACATTCAAGTGTGTACCGTAATTAATTTATTGGCAGACATCGTTTCGCCCGGTTCACTTCGTTTACTGTTTCTCGAATTACACTTCTTTTTTATTACCAACCGTTCTACGCGAAGCAATTTGTGTTTTCTATGAAATGAAATTGACGATAAAAGTTTTGTTAAGTTATTTTCAACGTATGTATTGTTACGTAGGTATTGTAACGCTGTTGTGTGTTTATTTTTTGGGGAGTCTCGTCTAATAGCAAGTCAATTATATGTCTAATATACTTGACATGTCGAATCATCGAAAAAATGTTGCTAATTCTAATGGGGAGGAAATTTTAGGTTTCATTTGTGATTACTTAATATTATTTCATTATTTTATCGTGTCGATACGATAGTTAAATCTCGTCAGTAACCATAACAGGGGCTTAGAAACATCCGACAAAATGATATATTAATAATTCTTATACACATGGCTGGAACAGCATGGATGAATTTACTACTTGCTTCTCATAGTTACGGAAAAGACCCCCATCTAAATTTACTGTGAAACAGTTGTGTCCAAAAATTTTATACATTCTTAGCACAGTACTAAATCGTTAGCCAATGTACAAAGTGGGACGTAATAAGACAAAAGATTAATTCCTAGAATACGTTCCTAATTCCTGCCCAAGTTTGTTTACAAAAATAGGACAATGCTTTTAATATCATTCCGCTCTTATATCTATGAAACACTGATCATAATAACTATTGTTCGGCGCACAAACTTACTTCCGTCAACAACATTCGTATCACTACGAGAGATTATTCTATAATTGACATCTCTGTCACACAGAGCAAGATAATCTTAATTCCGTGTACGATAAAGGCGAGATTGGTTTGAAGTTTTAATAATAGTTTTGTTTACGGGTTGGTTTAAGTTTAATTGAATCAGAGTTGACCTAAAGCACTAGTCTGTTATAAAACTATAAGCGAGAAACATATTTAGCATTAATATTAATACTGAAACATACTGAAAAAAGCATATTAATTTATCAAAGTAACATCAAGCCTGTAATATGTAACTATAATAAGTGGTGAGCCTATTGCTTTACATTGGTCACAATTACAGAATCAGAGCTAGTAATAGAAATTTCCCAGTAGAGAATCCCAATAGAATCCGAGCCGGATATCCAGCCCAGGACCTCTCGAACAGCATTCCCGCTTGCAACCACTCGACCAATGACGGAGTAGACAAATAATTTTAATAAAGATTATTTACGAAAAACCTGTAAATTTATCATTGAGAGATATACGCCACGGAAACTGGGAACTTAATAAACTTGCTTGCTTTTTGTTGTTGTCTGTGACACAACTACATAGCTGTGTCACAGACAACTGATATATATACAACTTACATAGATATCATGTCATCATGATCAACCCTTTTGTCGTTCCAATGTTGGATAGCAGTGATGAAATATGAAGAATTAAAGCCATAATCAATATACATATCATAATAATTTAGTGAAAAGTGCTATCTTTAATAGCTGAAAGAGAGACAGATGCCCAAAAGAAGGAGGCCCAATGGAGATTTAACAATTGTAAGGATGAAGTGTTTACACGTCGGGATTCGATTATCGCTCCAGTCGCTGAGACAATAAGAACTTGTAATTGAAATGGGACATTGAAGGGAGTGAACTTCCTTCGTTAAATCGATTAAATAAATGCTGCACTTATTCTTAACGCAGACAGCTATTTACGTGACATCACCCCTATAATCCCTGAAGGGGTAGGCAGAGTAGCGTAGTACACTGCCACATTTCATCAGCTACGTTTAAGTCCCATGGAATAGATGGTGAGCCTAATGCCATACACCAGGCACACATTCAGACTCCGAGTCACTAATAGAAACTCTAAATGAGAAAAATCCCTTAATACCCGACTAGGGATTTAAACCCAACACCTCCCGACAAATTAATAAAAGTTGTGGTAGGTGCAAAAAGAATAAACGAATTGTGTAGCAATGGAACTGCCAAATTTCATTCGTTAATGTACGTGAAAAATAAATTTGAATATACATATACGAGTAAGTTTCAGGAGACATAGTAAAACCGAAAATAAAATTAACTTCCCGCAAAAAGAAACCGAGATTAAAACCGAAGCGGAAGTTTGTGTGTAAATTTAAAGAGACTCCGAGAGAGCTGTTCAGCACTTCGGCGAAATTCCTTAGTTTTAGTCAAGTCGCCGAGCTATTTTATCGCTTAAGTTCTTAAGTGGAATAGTGTTTTCTTGGGGATACTTAATAAAACTGAAAAAGTCCGGGGACTGTTTTTACTTAATTGCATAGTAAGCCTTATAAACATTACTCCTAATAAATGAATATGTACAAAAATTTTTCAATGAAACTATTTGAAGAACATATAAGATGGAGAAGCAAGACAGTTATGTAAGGATAGATATTTGACAAATAGTACTCTCTGCTCAATCCATAAAATCTGTGGAGAGATGATATAATGATAGCGATAATAAAATTATATCACAATCAGAAAGTTATATTGTTTTAAATATTAGTTTACCGAGAGTATTTAGGAGTACCTAATTAATTTTTTAAAGAGGCAAAGGATATATGAATCTCCAAATTGTCCTTGCAATATCATCGATTCATTATTGAAAGCACTTACTATACTAAAACAAATTTGCCTTACCAGTCCTATCCAGACCTAAGTTAGGTTGAAACTAAATACGAGTATAATACGACGTTTACGTCGTATTATACTCGTTTGTTAGGTTTACCTAACAAAGGTCTTTATAGTCGTAAACATAACAAAGTCGTTCCCAAATGACTCTATTTTCTAACTATTAACGTCTTAACACGAAATAACATGCAAATTGTGTCCCGATCGGGAATCAAGTCGCTCTCAATGATGGATAAAACCGGTTTAAGCCGGTTTAAACTGGATTACACCGCATCAAGGCAGAGGCGTTCATTTATTATGTAAATACGCGACAAATTAAATCCAATGGGAAATTTCGTTTGACAAACATTTAAGCGAGTAATACCTAATGCTATGTACAGATGTATTAATAAATCTATAACGAGTGTAAACACTTTTCTACATCGTACTTTAAGTTAATTAAATTATTATAAATAAAATTGAACTAATTTACATTTATATTAAATATGCAGCACGGAAATGTTAAATGTAATTAACTATTAATTAATGTGTCATATTATTAAGGCATAGTTGTTCGAGTGGTTTTAAGAGCGACTACCGATCGAGAGGTCCTGGGATCGATTTCCGGACCGGGTACTATTGGATTTTAGTAAATCCAGAGAGAAGTAGGCAGAGGTCTACCCCTCTCTGGATTACAGGCGTGATGTGACTATTTTTGATGGATCGCAGTCAAATTTATCTCTTATATTCTATCGCTTGTCTGTTATTAAACAAAGCCATTCTAAAATCTATAAAGTATTTGCATAGATAAGTAATAATTTGGCTATTTAGCATCAGACATTGTGAAAGAAACAGAACGTTGTGGTATGCCAATGTTATCAGAAACAATACAGGTGAACAAGAAAACTTTGAGTACCTCTGAACTTTTACTTACCTTTTTTTATCGCACTTGCAAACTTTAATACTACATATTATAGTTATGTACAGGAAACAAACTGTTAAATAACCAACAGACCAACAACAACAAAGTTCCTATCTCGTTGCCATGGCAACGGCTAAACAACTTTAAGCATTGTTTAAAGTGCATTGTGCGCTACTGATGGAGCAAGCTGATAGAAGTGGAACTATTAGTGGAACGGAAACGTTGGACCCTAACTGGATTTCCAACTTGGCTTCTAACTAGCACCGTTCAATATCTACAGGTCGAGATAGCAACTTCGTATATGACAAGATACGTATACTACTTACACTGTACTCGTATACACAAATATTTATTTTATTTTAAAGAAATTTAACATATTTCGGTCAGTATTTTTGATTGTAACGTTCTTACTTTACACGATTATGATGCTGTTAATCTAGAAATAGACATTTAAACTTTTAGGAGTATAGAACTATTATTAATAGGATATATAAAACAATGGCAATGTTATTGATAAATATATGACATTCTGGTCAACGTCCAACAGTGGGAAAAAAGGGTTGATGATGACGATAATCATGATGAGAACTGAAGGGAAGAAAAAATATTATCGTGTTGCCACGACATTGGTACGAAATAAAAGCACCACGATAATATTAGACATTATTACATTTCTCACAAAGCTATTGCTAACAACTTATAAGAAATACCTTATAATTGTCTCACAAAACTACGAAGGTTTATTTCAAAACAATCTCATCAGTCAAGCTTTTCTTATTGTTCCAATTCGACCACATTGTCCCGCAGTAAAGCTACGTACAAACTATAGTATGACATGTACATTAATTATATTATGAATAAGTAGTTTTAATTTCATCGCTGACATCATTATCATTTTCAAAGTATTCTTCTTGTTTTTAAGTTACAATAGATAATTTTTTTTTCTCTTTTGCCTCGTGTAACATACACTAGATATATGTTTATGTAAGTACTCTCATTATGTAAAATATCCATAAAATGGTACATCTTCGTTGTTGTCGCTAGAATTAAATTGAAATATTTCATTATTTCAAATTCAGTTCCATTGGACATTAACAACAGAATTCCAATCTCATATTTAGCCGGTTATCCAACCACATGGTAATGTACATATATTTAACATCAACAAGCCGTCCAATACAGATCCAATAAAAACACCATCCAATTATAACGCTGTGACAATCCTCGTGACATTCAGTTCCTTATGTCTACTATAACAGAGTCTATTGTATGATGTTTTACAATACATTATGTCGTCACTGAAGTTCTAACAGTGCGTAAGTCATTTGTTGATGTTACTCGAAAGAATGATGACATGCATTCAATTGATCAATCAAAAAGCAAGTAGCTAACATATGGAGTCGCACGTTTCGTTAATACTGACACCGTGTACGCAATTCGCCTAAGTTATATAGTTTTATTCTGCTGTAGAGTTGAGATTTTTGATTCGCACACTGTTAGAAAATCAGGGACAATATATAGGTACGTATGTTCGTTGTCACTCGATGCTCTTCACCCGAAAGGGATCTAACGTGATGGTATAATCGCAACATCACCCCTGTAATCACCGAAGGGGTAGGCAGAGGGGTGTACTACACTCCTACGTTTCACCAGTTACGTTTAAGTCCCATGGAACAGGTGGTGAGCCTACTGCATTACACCGGGCACTGATTCAGACTCCGAGTCACTACTAGAAATTGTAAATTAGAAAAATCCAATAGT
>DWME01000372.1:0-35322 GCA_018244795.1 Parelbella ahira ahira | reverse complement strand
ACATCGATCGCTTCCTGTTTAGTTATTAGGTATGCTATCAGAGCAAGGTGATGTCGGCGCCCAGAGCGGCCGGCGGATGCTCCGCGTCGAACATTCCTCGTTTATGAACGCCTTTATGTGGTGTGCTCATAGCCAATTTCAAAGAATAAACTTCAAAAACAAACAAGAATCTAATTTCTAAAATAGGAGACTAAACACAAACTCTTCTAAAATTTGATGTCTCGTTTTACACTACAATCTTATCGTAATAGATTAAACCGCGTTGTAACACGACAGAACACTTGACCGGCTCAAACATTGAAACATTTTAGCAATCTCTCAGATCAATTTTTTACGCAATAGAACTTTTTCTTAATATTCTAAAACAATAAATCTATACTAATAATAAATCTGTAGAGAAGTCAATTCTGTACATGAAATATATTTCCAAAATAATTATCAGGGGGTGGTTAGGGATCGATACTGATGCCAAAAATGCAATCAGTAAAATTTTTGTCTGTCTGTTTGTCTGTATAACCGTTATAGAAACAAAAACTACTCGACGGATTTTAACGAAACTTGATACAATTATTTTTCATACTCCTGAGCTGGTTATAGAATACTTTTCATCACGCTACAATCAATAGGATTTTCCGGGCAGGACGACGTCTGCTGGGTCCACTAGTAATAAATAATCTTTGAGTCTATTTTGCGATCAGAATGCTCTATATGTGTGTGTATTTATTTATTTAAGGTTTGCATTAATTACGTTCAAGATTTAATGTAAAAATATAATACAATTTTATGGAGTTGTTATATGTGAATAAAATAGCGATGTGAGCAAGCCCTGATCTGATTTGAAACACTTGATAGTTGAATAGAACAATCCTTTTGTAACATAAACATTCACCCAAAAAGACCTTTAATAATTTCCATCCCCAAGGAAGCTAAATGGGAGTTGAAAGTTAGTCTGGTGAAATTTCACAAGACGAAACACGACTACATATTAACAATATATGTATAAAATCACTGTTAGGCCTACATACAAGTCTGTGCAGACGACAACGCGTACCCAATAATAAAATTATTACGAGTATTGAAACACGGAGGAGACTGAACAATGTGTCCGTATCTAACGAACGCGTGTTATCGCCGAGGACGATAGTATTTGAACACTAATTGATTTAATTTCGGCACACAATTGTAAGTGGGTCGCATACTGATTGTTCCGCCCACAAAATTTATAAAGCAATTAAAACAGCTGTAATAATGGGCATTACACTGTAACTTGTATTGTATGATTGTAGTGTGAGTACTAGTTAGTTGTGATAGCTTAGTGGTTTTGAATTCAGTGTCCACTCCTGAGGTCCTGGGTTTAAATGCGAATGCGATATTAGAATTAATATCATTTATTAAATCGATAAAGGAGTAAATCGTGAAGAAACCTGCACACCTTCTCCTTCTCCAAGTTCCCCATGATATCATCTGAGTGTGAAGTCTGCCAACCCGCACTTGACCAGCGTGTAATACATTTTAAGAGACCCGCGAAAGCAGTGGAACGAAAAATATAATTATTGTTCATTACACAATTTTCTATCCTACCAAGCGATTTACAATGTAAGCAACATTTAGATAAACACAAAAATGGTTAATAATATGTGTTTAATGAAATAATCATGTACACTACCGTGAAGGAACACTGTGATCAAAGCACCACCCAGTCGATTCACCCTGACCTAACGTCAGTACTTTGATCCGTAGATTGCATCACAGCATAGCGAATCTAATGACAAAATTGGTTTGCAATCAAGATGCAACGAACGCGGGACAATGGGCGAGCGATCGTCATTAATGAATAATAATGAACGATAAAATTAATCATTAACGAAACAGGAGACGCTGCGTCACCCGGCGCATAATATACAATCATTTCACGGCGAATGAATACGTGCAATTAAAATTTATACTTCGTCCTTGGCACCGCCATAAATACGACGCTAGCTGCTAACTTGTTAATATTCATGGAATTTGTAAACACAGACGAAGGTACCTTATATTTGTATTTTCAATACATTATTGAGTTTTAGAAAACGACCATTTCATAACGTATGTGTGTATAAAGACAATTCTGATATCAGAGAATGTTGAACGATGAGAGTGGATGAAAGAATTTCGACGAATATCTTAGAATAATTTAGTACGGGTAAATAAACTTTATATTAAAGGGTAGAAAATATTATTGAATTTATATAATTGACTATTTCGACTACGACTGCCATCTTTTTCAAGTAATACTAACTAAATATAATAATGGTGAATTCTTTATTTATATACATAGTCACTCAAGTCTTTCTTTACCGATAGAGTAAGACAGACATCTGATGATATAACTTATGTTTTAATCATTGATGTAATCATCATAAGCAACTCTTTTACTCTCCCAACTGTTGGACACGGGTCTTTATAGCGCGACATGGGTTAAGATTCCATAATGTATCTTTTATAATGTTTAATAATGTTTCAACTGTAGTTCCTGAGCATAGCATAGAAGTAAGAGCCTAGCATAATTTAGAGCATAGCATAATGCACGAAGCTAAAGCATCGTGCACGCAGTAAGCATGCTTGATGCGTGCGTCATTAACGGGAGCTTCACGCACGACCACAGTCCTCGCCCTGACTGACAGTGGCTTTCGTCTGACAGTCGAGTTCGTAATGAGATAGCTGTCCACAGTGACAGAGCTATGAATGCTTACTTACTGTTATTGTTTCAATGGTGTTTATTTATCTATAGCATGGCATTACTGATGTCTTGAATTATATATGTGAGAAGCGATAATGCTTTTAAAGGGAGATTATGTTCGGCAATGGGTAGATATTGGTAGGCTGATGGTGACGTTAATGATAATGACATAAATGTCGCCTAACACTGGACTGGACTGGACTAGACATAAGGAGTATTAGCACACGACCATTTATAGTTAACTTCCCTTTAGATTTCTACATATCTATCAATCATTTATGCCTTAATACGTCTGAAAATTATTTGTGAACCCTACACGTGCTGGTTACGTCTACCCACCTTATTAATCATACATACACAGCAATATATTATTTCAGTTTCGCAAACTATCAATTGTTAATCGACTGCCAGAAGATATGCACCACCGTTTGAAACCAACATAAATTTTATTGAAACAAATTGACGCTTATGTGTATCAGGCTTAAACATGACAATATATATTGGACACCCCGTGTACATTCTCGCACATCACGGTCCAACGCGCGTACGTAGAATCTAATGTAAATAACTATGTATTTACAACGCGACTGTACCACACCGCGCTGCATAATTCGCTTCATTACAACAGATTAGCAATCTGAATAACAAGCGGTTTTCTATAAACCATTTAAATTCAAAATGCATGTTTACGCATTTTGGTGTTGGAGAGAGTTTAGGCCGAATTTGCACTAGGCGAACAAACGCGTGACAAGAGAAAACTCGCGTTGTGTTTGCTATGCTTTGTGGGTCTAAGAGTGATCTAAATGAAAAGGCAATGCCTGAAAGTGACGTAAAAATTTCTTCTGTGTATCGGTTAAAAAATATATTGTATATATTAGGGTAGGCTCAATCTAATTTAAGCTCAAACGTCGTGAGTGCATCTGCACATCAGCATAAAAGAATTTAATTTACCTCAACAAACACAAATGTCTATATACAGCAGATACAAATAAATACATATAAGACCGATAGCACGCCTGTTGCACTTTAGATCAAAATATGCAGATAAACGACCAACGCTGTTAGGGAACGCTCCGCCTAGTGTGAACTCACCCTATTTTCTTCGCTTCATTCTACACTTTTACTACTCTTATGTAAGAATCGCTTTCCTCGTTTGCATTAAGATAATGTAAACATCTAAACTTAAATATTGTCTGGAGTCGTTGTACTTTCTAAATTTACGTAAGAAACTATAAATAATTGCATTTAATGTAAGGAAAAATATTTAGAAGCCATCCAGTACGATTTTCCGATCAATGCTATAGTAAAAAAAGTTGGTTAAGTTTCAGTCTTAAAAAAATATTAAAAAGTTGTTCAGTACGATTACCCAATCTTCGAGTAACCGAAGCTGGATAAATACTAGTGTTAAAAATATTCAGAAGCTATTGAGTACTTAACGAAATTGAATAATAAAAATACCACCATATACACTTAGATAAAAAAATGTATTCCAACAACAGAAAATATATAAAATAAAGGAAGCTTTCAAGTCATGTTGTACGTAGACACCCTAATATACGCATATCTGTATGCTACGGAAGGGAATATCATGGTGTATTTGGCGACAAGCCATCCCATAGACAAGCTTTGCCATAAACTACGAGTACATGCATTGCATTTTAACACTTTAACAACGAGGTACTGATATTTATTGCTCATTATTATTACGTCATCACTCCAGGTCCTTTACAGGACTGACAGACAGCATCAAGTTCATCACTCTCTTCATAATCGCACTTATTATAACGGGTATTTTATTATGAAACGTGTAAAATAAATCACGCGACGACGAAAAACCATATTATAATAAAATAAGGGAACTAATTAATTTTGACAAGCAAATGTTGACATTCATAAAGTCACAGCACAGATTAACATCCACTCTATTATCAGCGATATCTCTACAATGTAATTAAAACAAAGTCAGCATCTGTTGTAGGCTTACTCTGTGCACGATCGTATCAAACTAACGTAACGGCCAGTAACAGAGGCAATGATTTATGTGCGAGGCGTCGCCGTGATCTCGAACGGTTTTACTGTGTCACAAAGGCGACATTTCTTTACGAACATATAGAAAGTTAATCAGTTATACCACCGATACATTAGTGTCGCGGTCCAGACAAAGTGTCTTTAGCATCGTTTTAAGTTTTAAGCATATTTTTATATTGAATTCATTTAATGGCGTAGGTACCTACAATTTTTACTTAAATTTAATCTAATTTTAATGTAACTTTCAAAGAACATACAATTTCAACAGACAGGAAATCTTAGCGAGTCTCCAGTACCTCCTTTCCCCTCCGTGTGACCCTTTGATATTAGCAGTAAGCTTGAACACGCGCTCCTAATAAGTTCTCTAAGGCAGCGACGCGTCTGTAATTTATGTCAACTACGATCCCATTTGATATAGGGTTTAGACATGTCAGATAACGTAACTTTAATATAAGTTTCCCGGAGAAGCGCTCGTCATGTCTATAACATGCATAAGTTTTTATATGTATAGGGTCGTGTAACTTCCTTACGTGTCGAGATCAGGTACGCTTACATAGGTACGAATACAGGTCGTTCATTTAATATTAAGATTAGACTCGTCCAAGCATACGACTCAGGTATAAATTTATAGAGGTATTCATTTATTATGAAGATTATTATTTCAAAACTAATCGCTTCGTATCTATATGACCGAGGAGTGGAGCATGCTCTCTACGTCTACGTTTCCGGACACATATCACCTAGGACTGTTCAAAGCAAGGGTGAACAAGATTTTCTTCGACATTCTTACCCTAGCTTTGTTTTCCAACAAACTGATACTGTCGCTAAACACTGGCCTATCATATCACATTAAGAAGATGAGAATCCTCCCGTCTACGACTTAGGTGTGTACATATATAGGGTGCACATTAATTGTAAGGAGCACCGACCTTGTGATAAGCGTCCTTCTGCCAGTTCTTGATCTGCGCGATGACGTCGTTGACGAGCCGGTCGCGCACGCTAAGGTGCAGGTCTGACAGCCTCTCCGCCTCCACCATGCCGCCCTTCCACGCCGCCTCCATTGTGCCGTATTCGGGTCCTGGGGGAAACGCAAGGAATTAAGAATTTCGCTGGTGTAAAGCATAAAATATTTAACCAATAGTTAATTTTTTATTAATTAAATACTTTATTAAAGGCCATACAAAACAATAATAATTCACTCCAAAGCGGTTTTGAAATGTAACGGAATAATGCCCAAAAAAACCGTCAGTGTAGAGTTTTTTCCATAGCCTTGAAAGCCTCCTGACTAGGTTTAATGCGCGTTATCTAATGATACCCAATTATTAACGTACCCACTGACGAACGGAATGAAACGCTCGTGAAAATTTTCCACTAACGCCCACCTGTCAAAAGGTCGACGGCGCCGCGTCGTCGTGCCTCAACTTTACAAAATTAATTGCTTATTTGCGATCAACGTGAGAGTCAGAGTTTATAGGAGCTTTATGTTATATAACGTTTGGTGTGGTTTTATATTGGGTAAGCATTTTGTTTATGAGAAATTTACATACGTAATATCATGGGGGGTAAGAAGAGGAGTGTAGGACACTCCCACGTTTAACCAGTTACGTTTATGCCCCCTATGAAATAGAGGTTGAGACTATTGCCATACATTGGTCAGAAATCCAGACTTCAAGGCACTACTAGGAAATTAAGTTAGAAAAATCGAATAGAATCCGACGTAGGATTTGAAACAGAACCTCTCGATCAATATAGCCCTTTCAGGCACTCGAACAACGAGGCAGTCAGTGTTTACGACATAATATTATTAATTCGGACCTAATATGTAAAAAATTTAAGATGTCTTATGTGAAGACTAAACTTTAAACACTTGGATGCAGTTCATCATTGAATTATTGGGAATGGAAAAGAAAAATAATAAATAAGAGCAACAAACATTCTTAAATCTAGACAGGAATTCGCGTTCGGTGATCATAAAATTACATCAATTGAACTTGTAAAATACCTTATCAAGTCACACGCCCGGGAATTACCGGGCATAGAGTAACTCTTTAGAAGTTTTTATGAACGACTCGCTGAACCCATTCATTAAAACAATTTTACTTCGTCACGCTTAATAGTTCGTTTTTAAAGGTTTCTTAAAGCAAATGTACGAGTATTGTAGTGAGGTATACAAAGTTCTTGAAGTGCAAAATAAGTCCAATAGACGATTAATATCAGATTTACAATTGTTTCTGATTCTTATTTTCTACACTAGTTATCTGTTCAAAAGTTATCAGTTGCTAAATGTATTACGAACTAAGAAGTCCAATGTTAGTTTTATCACATGTTTGTTTTAAGTGGAATCGTTTCCTGAAACATAACGTTATTAAGTATCAATGTATGTGTGTACCTGCATTAGGTACAAAGATAATAAAGGCCACATGAGTTAGAAAGTGTTATGTCACTAATTTGAAAATTTTCTGAAATGAGCATCGCTTTGTCACAAGATGTTTGTGACAACATGTCACAAGATTTTCCGTTGCGCTCGTATATCTCAGCGTATGCGACGTCATACATTTTACCATTCCACTCGCAAAAAGTTATTCACAGGTGCGGTCGAAATAGGCGTTTTTTTTGTATTTCCCCTATGTCATGGTCACATTAAATGCGAGTGCAAAGGGAGCAATACATTTCGGGGGCTACGCAATCCTTGAAAATAACACTTTTATGCACTAGCTATCCTCATTTTTGGTCGCATTTCGAGTAACATTTTAAGGAGAAATTATATGGAAGGACGTAAAAGACGGTGATTTATGTTATAAAGAAAAGAAACAAAAAATGGTTATAACACACCTTCACCCACCATGTCTTTACTTGCTCGAAAGACGGAAGCAAACGGCGAGGCTTGATGAGTGACGGGCGTAACATTTTCAGTAGAAAAATCATATCGTTATGAGGAAATGCGTGATTATAAAATAAAATTCGATAATCAACTTATTTCGTATTTTGTTATTGAAATAAAATTGTATTTCAAGCTACATCAAACACACAAATGTCTGAAAACGGCGTGTGAGAAAACTCCGCTTGAGAAAAAAAATGCTCGTCAGTCAGCTCTATACGGTTAGAGATAGCACTCTGTGCTCTCTACCTTGAATAAAGAAACTAGCGTGATACAGCAATAACAATAATATCGAACATATATTTAAATAGGGTAATGACCTAATTTAAAATGTATTTTTTTTCTGTATAAGCCTTAGTAGGAAAGTGAAAATAATTTCCGCGCTCCCGCCGGGCTCAGCGTCTGACGCAATTCCACCGATAGCGCAACGCAAATTACTTAACCGAATGATTTAGCGCACCGCGTTCGTAACGAGCTTATTTTGACCCTTTGCGTCATACCTATCTGCCTACCTACAGAGTAAAGATGTAAAAACACCATGGAATAAGGTTCATCGGCATATTTCGTATGTGTAATTAAAGTTATTATCTACCAACCTGTTGCTGGGAAACTACAACTTCATTCCTGTCATTCTGGAAAAAAAAGACTCGCGTCTTACTATGAACGTCAAAGGGGTTGATGATAGCGATAACTATGATAATGGAATAATGCTAGCTGGCATGACTAGACGAGACTAGGTAGAAAATTACATATCGTTTGATGCTTCTATCTACAGCGTTTAATGGATCATTCGGCTAGATGGAATGACGACCTATCTCAACCCGATCCAACGCGTCGTCCTCTTTGGGACGAATGGAACGTGCTCACATGGAACGAATCGATCACAACAATTGGATGGAGGAATAAAAGGTCTCAGCGTTATTGATTGGTCCCAATCTTACGTGTAACCGGTGACATCGCGAGCGCCGTGCGCACCTCGCTAACCATTTCGTAACCGCCCGGTTGTGAACAACCCGGTTTTGAACCACCCGGTTCCGCGCGCCGGTTACTGCTGTGTAACGCCCACAAGTGGAGCGCCGATTGCCGAATGTGTACTGCGCGTAACACTTTTTGTACTGGTATTGTTAATTTGGCGAGACAAAACGGGTATGTCAGATGACCGAATCGTTGCTGTTGTTGGGCGTTTTGATTTTAAAGCGATTTTATTGATATAATAAAAACAAATGACAACACAACATCACAGCTGTATGTCACCAAAGCGGTACGCAAATGCATAATGCCATGAGTAAATGATTATTATTATTACCTATCAACATCGCTTTCGTCTGACTTAACTCTCGATTAAGACGAAGATCAAAACAGCACATGTTATAGACAACAATTCTCAACACGGGCCAAACATAAAAAACTAAACAAGTACAATAGCTTACAAAGCGTCATAACACAAATATCTAAGTAAACAGAATTAAAAGAAATAGCGTAGCAACTGGAATTGTATCTAAACTAAACTGTTCCAGAGTAAAATATGGCAGCTATTTGCACCCTACACATCCATTACTCCACAATAGAGCTATCATCCTAACACCTGTAGCATTGCGAAGAAAATCTTGTGAGGGATAAAGATGAGCAAACACGTGTGTACTTATACCTACATATAATGCTAGTAGGTGTTCAGTTCGCCCTTTGATACGCCTGTCAAGGTGTACTATGGTGTACAATAAAGAATGAATACATTTATATTTAATAATTTGCAATTTTAGCAACAACGAAGCTTGGAAGTGACCTGTTCTTGTGGATACTAACAAGTTTACGTCATCACTCCAAGAGTACACTGCAAACAATCATTACTATGAGCCACCACGGACTTGTATCTATTCTGTATCAGATACTGAGGCATGTATAAATACTTCCCGCATTTTGGCACGTACGTACATATGTATATACGCGCACTTATCTAATACACGTTCGTGATCGAAATAAATAAACAGATCGACACGACTGTACAATCGTGATCGTCGAACAAATATCGATTGTTTCGTCTAATCGCTTATTATAAAAAAAAACCATACCTACCTACTTTGCGGACTGCTACAGAACTAGGAGCGGATGTCATTGGCACTTGACCCAGTGGGCAGTGGCTCTGACTACTGTGTGGGGGAGTTGTAGGTTCTAATCGAAATGATTTATTTTTTATAGAAAATTGCTGTGGTCGGAACAACTGGTTAAAAGGAGGTAGTTTATACAGTACCTTATACTTAGCCAATAATTATGTAAGTTTTCATTTTAGGATCCCATAAAACGAGACGCCAAAATAGGAAGGGTATTACAGAATGCCATCCGAGGCGCTTTCCAATCCCACCCCCCGCCCTCAACCCACCATTTAATTGTGTAATCCTCGAAACTCGATCGCTTAATTCTATCAGCGAGCACTTTCGATTTTCATTAAATTATGCATTTTCGGCACGCGCCGCCCCCGTGAGGGGAATCGAACGAGAGACCCGTCGAATTCGGACCGGGTCACAACTTTCCATTTCATTAGTACAACGCGCGAATAAAGAAAGTATGCGAGAATGACAATCACCTGCCGAATGCATACAGCGTGCTATGCGCATGTAACAGAGCGCAAGCGAGATAGCGTACGATTGATCACCTATTACAAATCGTTCCTTTAATGACACTTGTTATACATTGTACATATTCGCGACGCGTACCTACACTTGCACAAGCACGGCGGGAGATGTTTGCGAAACAACTCGCCGATAATTGTTTGTCGATGTGAAAAGCTCGCGCGCGGTTATTGTGCGGTGAGCGTAGGTAGAAATTGAAAATGTTAGATATATGTGTCATATACATATGTATATAGACGCGACGACGCCGTAACGCCTTGTAAACGAGTAGGTGTATAACAAATGATACATAAAGTTCGTAAGTCTCTATGTTTAATAGTAGGAATAAACGCGAGATTTGAAAAATTTGAAGCCTGTGAAGCCCCTTCGTCCTCTCTCCTTCTCATACTGATGGTTCATCTATTATTTTATAGCAGTGCCTATTTGCATTTTTGTAGTAAATACATCAATCCCTCCAACGTAAACTTATGTAGAATATATTTGTACATTCTAAGAGATGGTTCCAAGAGTGGAACACTAAACAGGTAGATGATGATGATGATAATGGAAACAATTGTCATTTGCGTTCGTTAATGAAATGCTCGTAGCAGAGTCAAAGGCTGTGCGCATCATGATATTTTATACAAAACGTAAGTGCAAAACTGATCAGGTGTATACATCTCGCAATACAATGTAACCAGATTGGATGAAAATGCGTGTAATTAGCATCGAACATTAGGTAAAGTGGTGTGCACAGTCAGACCGTATACATTATCGGATTCGTTTTATCGGAGCGGTTTGTAAGCCGCCATCGGATCTGCACTGATGTTTTAGCACTTCAGTTCTAACTAATACGTTGAAAATAAAGATTTCCAAATAAATGTAAGTACACCAGATATGCGTGATAGGTTACATTCGATAAAAATATTATGTGATAATAAGTACATATTATTATTATTATATTATCGCGCGAGTTCCCTTACGCGGTAGGAGATAGCACCCAGTGTTAAAAATCTCAATCTTTACAAATCTAACGTGTTTCTATTTTCATCATCTTATACACACAGGGCGCTTTCAAAGACTTCTGACTCCCCCATCAACTATAAGCACATAACAATATTGGATCTTAGTTAGCGTCAACAAATCAATATTATGTATTTGTATAGGAGACGCTTCGACAATATTCCCGCGAGGACAGCGATAGAGAATAATAGTGATAACCGAACCCTTGATGTTTCTTACGTAAATAACAAATATTCTTTGAACCCTTGACATGGTCAAATATTTGACTGACAAGTGAATATTTTAGGGAAGTAAATATTATGTACGTACGGACAAACATAGGCCCATATTGGTTTCATAAAAAAATATATTTGTTTGGAATAATAATTAAGTTTATTTTTTGAGCTAATAGTTAAGTACACAAAACGTACATATATGTACATGCAAGGAATGTTACGTATGTATGTATACATACATGTGCCACTAATACATATGTATACGAATTGTTTTCATAATACATCTTGGCTTAAATGCACCCCAAACGTATGTTTGAATATTTTGAACCTCCCTGATTATGCCAACCAGGTTTAACTACAACTATGTAGCAAGAAATTCGATGAGGTAATGTATCCTTTAAAATACAAAAAATCTTTTGATAACGCTACTAGCGATCATCCGTAGTTGCTTAACTTCACAGATACTTTTTAAACAACTACAACATTTTAGTAAGCGGCGTATTAATACTTTCTCAATGGCACCTAATTGATAAGAGTTTACGAATTAACCGAAGATAATCTACGTTCAACTTTAGTCCATTTGAGCGTGTAATTTTCATGTTTAAATCGTACTTTTCTTTAGAACGTTTAATTAGATATAATTAGCGCCTAATGATGCTTATCGGGATATAACCAATCTCTGCTCCTTAGTATGGCGAATGATTCTTACTTTAGTTGAAAATGTTGAATATCAGAAAGTGATGAATATATTATAATATTAGATCGTGATGATAACAGCATACATGAGATATTGCTTTACATGTTCATCTCCCACTTTTAATTACATTCACATCTTACATCTTTCCTCTCTGCCTACCCAGTAGGGAACTTGGCGTGAAGTTATGCATGTGTACTTTTAATTAATACTGGACGTTTGCATAGCACTTCGTAATGATAGGAACAATGATAGTCTAGTGTTTTGGATTTATATCTCCCACTCCGAGTGATTGGGGTTCCATTTCGGACACGCTGATAGCTTTGAGTCGATATATTCATGTTTCTCTGAAAGTAAATTAAGTTTCCAGCGTTGCTAGCCAGTACAATATATGCATGAAGAAAACTAATTAGTTTATTATTGTAGTCGTCACGAATGATACGAGTTATATAACTACGTCCCGGGAAAAACTCGCATATACTTAAATGTACGGATAAATATTGCGAAAAGTTTGAAGAATAATAAATAGTCACGAGAATATAAAGCCTAATAGACAAACACATGCATGATTTATCTATTGCTCGTTGCTGTCAGTGCGCCGCGCGATTAATTAACCTTTATATCTGGACACAACGCGACCCGCGGATGCGGAGGCGTCGGACGCGGGCACATTCGGTTAATTAAACTGTATACATTTGTTGCAATTTGTTACTTAATAACAATCACCGTTGACCGCAAATGTGCAGGTTTAATTATTTTTCTATTCCAAAAAAGCGTGGATTTAAAAATTTTGTATTATGGGTCACGGGAGCTGATAAGAGCTTGTAGGTACCACACAGTAAGTGCTGATTGGGTGGTAAAAAGCGGGTAGATAAAGAAAATGTAATTGGCATAATATGGTCAATAATATTATAAGAAAGTACTTGAGTACGTTTCCTATTCTAGTAGATATTTTATATTTAAAAAAAAATCTAACCCTATTATCATTCCACCACTGGAACTTGGGACATGTCCGAATTTAACATTATAATACTTCTTGTTAAGATAATGGAAATGTTAAGTGAATAATAATTGAGTATTGCTAAATCAATTACTCATTTGAATGTCGAATTACGCCTGTGTATCGATTTGTAGCTGAACAAATTAATGCAAGCCACGCGTTATTCGACGCGCACTCGAACAATGGCGGAGCTGCGAACAATATAAAATACTTGATTTGCGACATTTGGCTGGAAATAGATTGAGCGAAGATACAGAATTGAAACGATTAACAATTTACATTTTTCTTATGAAATTTTTTTTTTTTTTTAATTGTGAGGTTGCTTGAGATGCTCGGGATGCTTCAGTATACTAAAGTCTTGTTTGTGCTTACGTGAACCGGCTTACTTACGAATATTTTTTAGACCTATCACATCACAAATCCTCTGTCGTACAATTGTTCCACAAGTTAAAACTATCTTCAAACACTACTACACTACGAGACACAAACGGTTTTTCTATAGGTATATGCACATTCGCATGAGCTTTCCTGTTCGGATTTAGGAATGCTACGCACTGCATGCACGCGTGTACGTATTCAAGACAAGCGGATGTGAACCCCACATCGCACGAAAGTCACGTAACACGCCGACCACTGAATAATTACGCACGCTGACCGCAGATCCACAGATGTAACTTCATTTCTTCACATCATCAAATTGCATTGGTTGTGGTTTCGATGAATACGGATTAATATGAAATCAGCTATTACATCATTGGTTACGATGATTATTATTATTATTATTATATAGTCACGCCAGCCGGTACCATATGGAGTAGACAGATAGCAACGAGTGCCAATCTCTACACCTATAAACCTGACGTGTTAACTCTACATTGGCCACGAGGATTATAAATATGCTTCTATGTAGCTCTCGAATAATAAAAAAAATGTTATCACAGGAATATTTATGGAAACATGGTGCCGTTAACCTCAAACCAGGCAGAGCCTGTGCTAGTGTGATTTTACGAAATGATGTTGTACTCGGGGTTAAATTAAAAATTTTAGATGCGAATTTTTTTGCAGCATCAATATACCTACATATGTATGTATATCATCATGAAACTTTTTAACATTTCACTGAACACGGGTCTCCTCTGAGAATGGCAACTAAACAATATAACCTACTACCAATATACGAGTACGTCCTTTGAAGCTTGAGAAATTAATTTTCGCACCGAATATTATTCCCACACACAAACAAAGTGGGTCGACATAACAGTGTCAAACGCCTTCGATTTCAAACATACCTGTACAAAATGATAAATCACTAAGGTAACGGAGAGGCTTCGAGGGAAAAGGCGAGCCTTTAATCCCCATCCGCGGAACCCAAGGGAAGATTACCAGCGACCCTATTCTCCGCCATAATCCTACGTGGAAATGTAATTCGATTGTGGTATTTTTCCCTGAATCCCTTTGTGATAATTATATATATGCCTTTATCCCTTTACTGTAATTATATATATGGTATAAATTCACGAATAATAGAAGGAGCAAAACAAATACAATCCTCCAGATTGGATAACGTTAACACACATACACAGTTTTACTCCGTGTGCCCAATTTACTGCCCCTTGGTTCTGTGGTTACTGAACCTGACAGCGGATTTGGGGTTTTAGATTAGTTTCCCATCTATTGCAAATATTTGTGCGATAAGAATGGAAATTTTTCAATAGCCGGCTGCAAAATCATCTATACCTATGCATACATTTGTAATTTTAAACATGCAGTCGATTCTAATTTTTAACACGCATCAAATCGAGCTTACAAACATAGAAGCAAACAAACAAGAAGCGGAGAGCCATTTCGTTCTGTATGCAAAGAGATGGTCAATATTAAAATAAACTGAATTACTTCCACCTATTGTAACAGCACGCCAATCAGTTAGTATCGACGCGTCTGACATATCGGCGAGATGATGTACCGACGAGATAAAAATGTCACTATATTTCAGAACTGCGCAGATAAACGATATGGAGTGGCGCGTCAGATTATGTTGGAGATAGATGAGGTATAAACGGGTCCGATAATGCCAATAACGACAGATCGTCAAGTAAATAAAAAAAGGTATTTTTTAGATCCATTACGTTCGAAGAAATAGAGGATGGGAGCTATGGAAATGATTCGCAAGGCTTACGTATAGCAGTGGCCGATACGGTTGGTGATAATAAGGATAATGACGTTGATGACTATGTTGCGTTTGAATAGGTAACGAAACATTGCTCAGACAATAAGTCAAGGAAGAAAAAAAACATTTTTCCCACACACATTGGCGGCGGAATTTTTTTTCAAACTTTTGAGTCATTGCTATTTATGATTGACTCATCATGAACTTTACGGCATTTTTTATTTATTTAATAGTTCTTCATTTACATACATAAACCCCAATATAGCAATCGACTTAGACGTTAAACGGAAATAATTTTACAAAATATATGTATCACAATAAAAAAAACCGTGCAATTGAACGCTACACTTTTCATCAATTGACTTACCAATGTTCAATAGACATCAACATACATCACGATATACACAGTCGAGCCGTCGGGGGAGCGTTTTAAGCTGTCAATAGCCTCGTTAGGCTAGCGACCGGGTTCTGGAATAGTTCACCCGGCGGAGGTAATCAATTCGTTTAGTGGAATGTTGTATGTTTGCCTTTTATTAGACCTTTTAGGTATCGTGTTCAAGGATTCTGGAGTGTAGCGATGAATACTTTATGAAAGGAGATGACTTTAAGTGTAGAAGCGTACTTGTTACATTAAACGTGTACTTTTTTGTCGTTACGGACATTATTGTAATTGTATTTTAGTAAGCATCACCTATATATCAATTTACCGACTGGTTCATTCATCAAACTAATTTTTAACGGTTAAAACTGTTGAACATGAATCGTCTCGCGATTCCGATTGACAACATTATTTTACACTCCTCAGACAGCAAAAGGAAAAATTTTAAAACACGACGGTGTGTTTACGGTGTTTTCCTTCATAGTTATCATCGTTATTTTATTCACCCTTTTATGAGTTGGACAGGAGTCACGTAAACGGCCTCAATCCTGCATATTCTATCAGCATACCCGTATCTAGCAGTCTAATGATGGTGGAGTGGAGATGATGAGTCTATCGCTGCTTACCGTTATAGCACAAAATGCTTACAGCTTCGTAAGCTTCGCAAAGTCTATCAGATTCTTAACCACTAAGCTGTAGGATTGCTGTTTTAAAAGACTTGCTATGAAAAGACATTCAATTACATACGTAATGATACCAACGAGATGGACACTCGCGCTGGCAGCTAACGATTTATTCTCAGAATTTAGATCAACAGAAAAAAATCCTAGAAACTACTTAACCCGAGGTGAGCATTAAAGCTTCATCCACATGTGCTTGCCAGTGAATTATCTCTGCACGTAAGTTTATAATAAAACTTAAAGTCCCATTAGTCGGATACAAAAAAGCTTTACAACTACGCTATATATGTAATTGCAGTTCCATCAGTCAGATATTTGTATGAGGAATATTCGTTGTACAGTTATTATTATTACGACATAACTACAGCGCTTTTACGGGGTTGTTACAAGACGTGCTTTCGCAGTTCAATATCATGGCAAACGGTTTTATCTTATAGAAAACCACTTGAATTTCATCATCAACATCGGCATTTTCAATCGCTTTCGGTATATACTGTGGGATAAGGATTAATTTTCAAAATGAGGAATTTAGGGCTATAGTTTTTATTCCATTCATTCTTTAGAGTATAGTACTGCAAAATCTTGTATTATACAAAATAAATAGTCAAATTTTCATACTATATTTACTGTAACGCTGAGTGTCATTATGCGATGTAAGCGGAAGTCGTCAGTTCATTTAACATTTTATTTACTTTAACGATTTATTCTATTGAAACTGTACAGTATCTATTTACTCTTTTTTTACAGCTGAATGCTTGATCATGAATAATACGAGTATTGCATCACTGCAAATTTTAAATTTTACAATCCTATTTGTCTCGTTCTTATCAATTTTGTATATCGTATCTCATAAGTTCAAAACTCACCTTTCTCGATCAAGTCGTTCCATTTCTTGGCCCACCCCCGCAAACTCTTGGCGTAAGTCTTCTCAATGTCCGCGCGCTCCTGTACGAGCGCCTGCAGCTCGCTGCACAGCCGGTGGCCGTCGTCCACGCGGCGCGTGGTCCGCTTGTAGTTGCCTGGCTCCCAGAAGGAGTCGGAGGCGACCGTCAGCAGCGCTTGCTCGTCGCTGTGGTGCGACATGGCGGTGCGGCACTCACACACCGCCCCTCTGCAACAACACAACCAACGTTAAATCGAGACTGCTGTAAGTACGCTTGTGTTCCTGATACCTCGTGACGTGGGAAATTATACTTTATTGATATAACGAACTGTCACACGTATAGGTATTATACACAAGAGTTTAAATGGCATAACGTG
Source organism: Parelbella ahira ahira (assembly GCA_018244795.1). Taxonomy (NCBI): domain Eukaryota; kingdom Metazoa; phylum Arthropoda; class Insecta; order Lepidoptera; family Hesperiidae; genus Parelbella; species Parelbella ahira. Next base: position 17,673 of record DWME01000372.1, on the reverse strand, counting down.
ACGGTGGCTGTCGTAAAAAACTGAGTAGATGAATGCCAGGTCAAGTGCTTGTCGATTGAACACACTTATTTAAGATTACTCTTATCAATACTTAATTACCACAGACATTTAATCTGAAGTATTTTAACCTCATATTAAGGAGGTGAGATTAATATTTTTTTTATAGTTCAAATAAAACAGTTAATGTACCTGCTGCGATAATGTTATATTATATAATTAAGGACGAAAACAAACGTTCATGTTTTACAAAAATGCCAAATGCACATCAAGAACTAAGACTAAACCCTCGATATATTAATGTTAAATAAAATTAAGAATCGGTGTGGTATGGTGTATAAAAGGTTAAAATGATTCTATTAACAAGTAACGTAACGTTGATAAATCACTTTTAAAACTATTTCCTTTTTAAATTTTATAATACATTTTTATTTCTTATAATATTCATATATATGTATCCCTTTTACAATATTTCATAGAAAGGCGTTTCGTAATTATTACACACACACTACATACACATTTTTATTATATATACAGTAAATTTACTAACATTTAAATATTATTATAATATATAATGACGTTTTATTTTGTGATAGAGACTCGAGTCGTGACTCAGAGCAGGCCATAACGAATAGTTTGTGCCCACATATATTAAATTTTATACAATAACATTTATAAGGGCTTACGTAATTTTCCCACAACAAACGAAAACACAATATTCTTATTAATTTAATTAATATGTATTTGCATTTCGTAACGACTCAGTTTACTTACGTTTATTAAACCCTACTATTTTCTTCAACCCGTGCAATTATTTTACAATTAAATGTTTAAATGATATATTCATATGTACATATATAATTATCTCCGCCGCGACCTCGCTGCAAACGGCTGGAGCTCATGAGGAAGAACCTCGTACGGGTCCGACACTAGTCGGGCCATCCCGAAAAACGTACGTGAGTTTAACTGGTAAATATATAATCATGCAATTATTTCATTATTCCAAAGGTAGCGACGAATTCTCACTTATACTGAGATCAAAAATAAAAAATGAACACAAAAAGATATTTACGTATATGTACATGTATTAAACTAAATGAGCCTTGACATTTGCCTTGAGCAAATTAGCGCCCAGCGGAAATACAAAAGAGCAAATTGTCTATGATCTTAGAAAAAAAATGCCATAAAAACTATATAAATATTATCGTAACGTAATAACGGCAAACGTATGATGTTCAGTGACATACAAACTATTATCATATCGTCACGTTAGCTCTCTTAGGAGGTAGGCAGAGAGCACTGGGTGCCAAACATCTCTAACAACTGTCGACCTAACATGCTCTTTCAACAATTATTTTATACGCTCAAACATATAACAAGATGGTGATTTAAGAAATGTTTAACTACAAGAACTCTCCAACACACCGACCAATACCATGCACCATGCGTCGGTAAATGACGGTCAGTTATATAGGTAATGTAAATTAAAATAATATCTTTAACGCTATACCAGTACCACACATTTTATTAAATACTACAATCAAGACACATTTGCGTCATTAAATATACATAATAGAATATTAAAATGTCATATAATTTAGAGGGTGCTTCAAACTGAACGTCCATTAGTGCCTATGCCTAATGTTGTGGGCCAGCTGATAATAGCTGCTGTATACATATAGTGGAGGGATGTTAGCATTTCATACCCTGAAGTGAATTTAATAGATATTATGACTAAAAACTCTCCTTACATTTTTCATTTTTATTACATACAATAGAAAGTTATACACGTTCGTGTCAAATCTTACGCAAAATTATACTCATAATGTAATTAATAACTTATAATAAAAATACTTATAATATAATGTAGTTAGTAATAGCTCGACATTTAACTTAACTCCAATCAAATAACAGCCATGGATGACGTTTTATTGTAAACAATTTTCGTCATTATCATCCAGTTGTATTCTAATACTAGAAGACAGAGAAAAATGTAAATGAGAATCAGACACATGTTAATTCCATAGTATATCACGTTAATCAAGATCCGACTAGGAAGCTAGCCCATACGGGCACTTAAGTACATTATGAAGAAACTTAAAGCAATCGGGTTTGCCTACGACGACTTATTAATTATAAGGTATAAATAAAATTCCTATTTCTATTCTTTATAAATTTATCAAGCGCACTAATAATGGTTACGAATAACAACGCGTTTATAGATAGGACAACTAAAACTTATAGAAATATAACACATGTAAATATAAAACATTTTACATCATATAACCTCGTGTGTCGACTACTTCAATATAACAAACCTAACACATTCATTCATTTCTCCAATGATTCATTCAAAGTAATACAACATTCATAATAAAAGTAACTGAGTTTCACAATAAACCTACAGTCCCAATACAGCTAAAATAAACATATATTTGTCAACACGCCACGCCCAACGCTCACCCAGTGGATGCGCGCGCGCATCTGTTCGCGGCGCGGCGGCGCGCGACCTTGGTCTTTGCATCTATGAATATAATAGATAATAGCTTATCTTTTTACGCTTCTGTGTTGTTTGATAGTCGGCATAGAAATATTTTATAATAAGCTTCTCACCAGCACTGTGTTGCTTGGGTTGAAGCTGTGACAGATTAATTAACCATAATGTTCAAATTGTTTATATGTATTATATTCATATATTTTTCATACGCTTTTTTCTCTTGTTACCGCGAACTCGTGTCTCCGTATATATAACATATATATAAGCTGTAGTGAGTGTATAAAACGTTCATTATATTTTTGTGTACATATCGCTATATATTAAACATATATTACATTATATCTATACTAAAACATCCTTTCTTATGAGAACGAGTAAAATCTACGCGTTATACAAAAAAACCCTACAAAGGCCAATAAAAAACCCCCATTCCCTGAAACACGAATGCTTGGAGATTGAACGGCAAATCGTTCTGGAATAGTTCGCGAACCGTTCATTGACGACCAACAACGTGAAGACCGATTCTGAAATGTTAACTATTCTGTGAAATGAATAAAAGGGTAAAAGATTATAGTGATTAATTGTGTTTGCTGATTAATAAACTGTTAAAGAAAGATCGGTTTGCAAAGTACCTAATATTTTTTATTAATGACAATTTTCATATTTTGTATCTGTTAGCACGTACATGCATATATGGCACACGTGTTAGACGAGTTGATATATCCCGTGAACATTACAACTATCCAAATCGATTAACATACGAAATACGGTACATAAATGTATATGTAAATAGCTACAATTTAAATTTTGAGTAGAAACAGACTAATATTTTTTTACAAAAATGCCAACTGGACATACATTTCTATTAGTAACAAGTAAACTCAGCAATGCGTATAAGAACTACTTAACCAATTTGCCGATTGATGGAATATTTTTTTATGGACATTATCATTAATGTTACTATTAAAATGTAGAGTAGGTATTGGATGTAGAGGCATGTCAAGTCTGTAAGAGTAAATACATTCGGCACCCGGTGCTTTATGCCAGCATCGTAAGAGACCTGGCGTGACGATACATAATAATAGTAAAATATGAAAAACATATGCATGATAATTCCAATAATTAATACCATAAGTAACAAATCATGTAACTGCACCATTACAAATAGTGGAATCAAATATTATATTCAATAGTTCATTTAATAACAAAAGTTTCCATTCATCAGTGCAAAGCATTCGAACAGTTAACGCGGGCGCTCGTCGACCGATCAATCGGAACAGAATGAATGACAAATCTCACTGGATTAGTTCGCGGTGCGTTCATTCAGAGCGATTTTGTGGAGTTGAATGTTTACTGCGAGCTCTCCGCGCTGCGCTCCCGCCATTACTGGATTGGAACTTCAATAGAATAGATATTTACGTTTCAATTCAGGAATTTTAGTTATCATTATATTCACTTTATCTCTATATTTCTATCTTTGTCTAGATTTAACCGTTTTTGTAGGGATTGTTACACTGTTTTTTATTCCAATCCTATATAATATTTTTATTATATACTTTTTAACCCTTTTATCGTGCCAGTGTTGAACATGGGTGAGCTCTTAGAATTAATTAGGCCATAGTATTAACTTAAATAAGTCACACCCGCGGTATCACCAAAGTGTAACGCATAAATAAAGTCTAGAAGTCTTCAAGGTAAGAGTCAATAGGCTTTTCCCAGGCACGCGCGGTTGATCTCGTTACGCAAGTGTACGTACATATTATGTATATATATGTACATACACGTTTTCCATTAGGCGGGAAAATGGTCAAATGCTGGCCAGTAACTTTTTTTTTGCGAATTTTGTATCAATATACACTTAAATTTTTTTACATAATACAGATTATACACTGTACCTTTTATATTACAAATTTTTAGTATCCAATGTGGTCATTGATTTAGATGTGGTGACTTCAGACGAACAAGCGGAAATATTTTATAAAACGGATCACACGTGCTTAGAAAACCCTACATACACACTTATAGTTACAGGAAAATTTATCCATGGGGTTATATCCACAAAACATATTATATGCAGGCACTCACTATCTTCTAAATACAAGCAAGTTACATACTGCACTTATATAACATAGTATAAATATACATATATTCAGCGATTGTATGGCGACTGTGTATACAAGAGCTCTCGTGTACTCTAATTAGCTTAGCGGCCGCGTGTTGGCGTAAGATGAGAGAGAACAATAATTTTATTTGTGACTGTAAGGCTTCCGAGGGCGGTCTCGACATGTGCTCACGTACTATTAATGCACGATGTAGTGTTATTGTTATGAGGAAATTATATTTAGAAATAAAAAAAAAGAAAGATTGCTTCTCTCCGAGGGTGCGTGAGAGAGGCAATTGATAGAACACAGGGATTGAGGAATTGGCGGTTAAAAAATCATAACGGCGAAGGAGTTTTGCGATAGAAGTGTTAAAAACTGTAATTTAGTGGATGAAGTATGTTTCGTTTATTAGGCGAGTGACGTACAAGCAAATAACTCTGACAAGATAAGAGACATTTCCCATTCGGTGCTATGTGTCTCTACCCGGATAGAAAACCTCGCGTGACGTCATAAAATAAACTAACCCGACAACTAAACACAATAAACATACTCGTAAATCACAAAGGGAGATGATACGAGATTTATAACACAAGTTATGAATCAATTTATTGATAGACATGATTGTACACAAAGCTTGTGAGCGGCTCCATTAGATGTTTACTACGATAGTGCAGGTGATCTCATATCGTACGACGTCGCGTTATTATTATCACTAATGAGGGAAGCGATTCTCTCAACCATTCCGCGTCACCACGACTCCCCCGCTCGTGTAACTAACGTATATCGTACTAACGGATGCGTATAAATTGTTATCAGTAACGTTACTTCAATTGAAGTGCATGGGATGCAAATATTTAACGTATTACCGTGCAATTGGAACTATTTTAGGCATGGATAAGTATAGTGTCGTCAATTAAAAAATATGTTATTTTAAAACAATATGTGCATTTTTCGAAACAGAAACTATAGTACCTACTTCACACATTCGTAATAGGGAAAAAACCGATATGAACTTAAGGTTCGACAGTCGTAATCAGTGAAGTGGTTCTTGAATTCTATATAAAGTACATCGTGAACATTACAGAGAACTCGTAGTAAGTAGGTACATAATACAGTAGCCGTATTTACAATGATATTCACAGTCCTTCAACTGTTCTAGACTTTTTGAATAACAATAATGAAAACGGAAAAAAAGAGAAAATCCGTTTTCAGCTATGTATCGATATAATAAATCACAAGATCAAAAACGACCAGAAAAATACAATAAATTATTCGAGCAAAATACAATTATGAAACGAAAGTATAGGAGAATAAAAACTTAATTATTCATACAGGAAACTAAACTTAAGAAAACATTTTAAAATATATATTCGCACGACCTTCTCGCCCAGAAGAATAAGCGAAAGCAATATTTGTAAAATAAACATTGACTAGTGAATCAAACGAGACCATAATGCATGACCCAAATCCATAATATAAGATGACATTGAAATAATACAACAAGCGAACAGGATTTATGTGCGAATAATTATCGAAGGGAAAAAAAACGAGATTACAAGTTCCTATTAGCGTGGGAAAAAGTAGATGTGTCGTGCAGATGCAAGATCACACAATACTAATAATAATAAAAATATTGTTATTATCATCGTTTCTCATGATAAAAGCCGACTGCTTTTGTGGACAGGTCGCGATGTTGTATCGAGTAAGGAAAAAAACTGTACGCGTGATAAAAACATTACAAACCGGTATTTTTTCATGTTTTGACGATTCGACAATAACCGGTTTCTTTTTTCTTTTCACAGATACAATGTCATTTATTTCTATCAGGCGTTCGGTGTTATCGTACAGTTCGGATAATTCATTGTTGACGAAGGTATATTTCCAAAAACAAAATTAGATTAACATTTTTCAATTAGATGAGATGAGAGGTGGTGGGGGTAGAGGTTGTGAGATTACGAGGTAGGCAGAGAGTAAAAAATGCCAAATGTCTTCATAATTATATCCATGCATTTTTCATATTTATTACTCTATACCATGCTAAAATGAGTAGGTATATTTATATTACGTTCAACAAATCACGTATATTATGCCTTGAGCCCTGCTAAGCATACCTGAATGTATTGTATTGTATTATACCTAAATGTATACACAACAAAGAAAAAAAATTAAAAAGATTTATGCTAGCGCAATTACCTACGAAAAACCACAATTCCACAATAAAACAGAATACCTATATTTCCATTAACGACTTTGTACCACTGAAAATTTAATGCGGCAAAGATTACATTTCCCTTTTAAATATATTCCACAGGCGCTCATTGAAATGCCCGTACAGCTGTCTATGCCCCGAAAACAACTCACCCGACCGGTAGATTCAATTATTTGGGCAACCCTTCAGTGCGAGCCCGCTAATGAGGATCGCGAGTGCAGTCAACACTCGCGCGCGGTCTGGAGTTTCCAGCGCAAACATTTCCCCACGTTAGCCCAATTTATAAAACTTTTCGTTCCGTTCACAAGCGTCGAAAGAGCGCTTCGAAAATGTTTATTTCTCGTATTTTCATTCCCACGCCTCTCTCGCCGAATATTATGATTTCTAGTTTTAAATTTGCTATTATACGAGTACCTTGGGAATTGATATAGATACATTAATTTCATATAATTAAACACGTTGATTATAATCTAGTTGTCAGTGACCATGACTGCCGAGTCGAACGTTTTGGGATCGAATCACAATCCAACAGATAAAATTAATTGATGAGTATGAGAATTTGTTATTTGTCTCAGTGTAATATAAAGTATATAAGTAGATACATATTTACCTAAAACTTACTATATTTAGCTCATCAATGCAAACAATATGTGACAACTTTGTTTTTAACACTCCGACACTCTACATAGAGTTACATACAAATACTCTACATAGCGTTTCTCTATTTTTCATTTATCATTGTTACATTGTATGATTCACGTTATTCTCAATAGCGTAACGAACGCAGCCTTGGTACACTTACCCGAAATATTGCAGCACGTGATGCACTTTCCCCTTGCACTTGCCCTCACGTTTCTTATTTCTCATTTGCGTCATTCTCGTCACTACTGTCCGTTACTCTACTCCACTCTACACTCTGCTCTATTTCATATTTACACTCTTATGAAATAGGAGAGACTATAAATATTAAATAAAATAATCTGTAGCGTGCAATTGAAGAAGGAAACCATTCGCGAATGCCGAATTTTAGTCTTTTTTTCAATTTGCCCTTCTTGTTCAATTTTTGCTTGGCGTATACTTTTATTATGTAAATGTATTCTTATATATTTTTCTAAATGAAAGTATTCTTATATGTTGATGATAATGATGTGACAAAGATGAAATATATGTTTAATCAGTTATTTGACAACTTTAGAAAATATACGAAAAGTGTAAGAAAATCATCTTCCTATACTTCCCTTAATGGGTTAGGCAGAGAGTAGCGAGTGTCCACTCGAAAACAACATTACTTAACAATATATTATACCTAATTCTATGAAGCCTCTCTATGCAGTCTGATTAGACTCTACGTACGGTTATTGCGAAAAGCTCGAGCGACGCCACTAACAAATGGTTACTACAAAGGCGTGTTTTACGAGCCATAAAATTCCATGAAAGTTGGGAAAGTTTATGGCAATAATCATAATAATATATGTATGTTTTATTATAGCGCACTTACATAGTTAACTCGTATAAGACGATACCAATACCCCGGCAACGTACACTCGGCCAGCGTGCCAGACTGTTGTCTTAACTCGTCAACTCCGACAAGAGATGCGTGGCCAAAACCGAAACGATAAAGAGGTTATTAATAAACTCGTATATATGTATGCAGTAATGAAAAGTATCAGTTTTATTTGTATTTTATAAGCAGTAAGAATTTAAGCGTTTTTTCAATAGATGTGTAAAAACTCTCACGTTACATAGAGATGATTGACAGGACGTAGCATAAAAAATTCTTCATAATGGTGGGAAACAGATTGTCAGTAGTATAGTGGGCAAAATAAAATTTCTTCAAATACATACCGGCGCACTTATTAAAAGTCACATATTATATTGTTTGCGGAGATATACACACCTAGGAACTCTTCAAAGAAACGGTGAAAATAGGCTTCTCCTATGCTAGCTAGCATCAGGCTATATATAACCTAGTCTGCCATGTATATAAAAAAGCGCGGTCATTTGGCATAGACTATTTTATTTCAGCAGTGGTACGGAGTTTTATTTGTACCCGATATATATCAACTCTACTCTAAGTTACGCAACGTAAATATAATTGGTGGAACGCGAAAGTACAACACTTCTCTACCTACCCTTATTTCATACCCGACATTTCAACCCCAAACCTCCCCTCCCCCCGCCCCCAGCGTACGTGCTCCATTCACACGGCGGCGTGGCAACGTCCTTTAACCCGTACGCGCTGGCCGGCGGCCAAGCGGGAAACGTTTTATTTTTACATCTCAACACACCGCCTATCGCTCTATTGACCCATTTGTATTCACTAGCTTTATTCACACGCCAACGGCGTTGTCTGGCTTATCTAGAACTTTCTAATTGAAACTTCGCCTATATTTATGTACATATTAAAAATAAGTAATGCTGTTATTATTTTTATAACGTTTAAATTTTTTATTTAAGAAGCCTATTAGATGCATAATTTTTTAGATCATTTCTATATTAAGGGTAGCGGTGCGTCACCGACAAAACTATCTATAGTTTCAGTTTATATTGAATACATGGTATCCGACAAATAATAACAATAATAATAATAAATTGGAAAAACAGTTAAAACATAATTATTCGTTATTAGAATCATTCAGTCTTCACTTAGTCTTTCATTCTACAATCTTCATTTATTTACTATCTTATTCTTAAATAGACTTAAACACTCCCAAATATCCGAACGCTTATATGAATTTCAGTAAGTGTACATTCCATGAACATGAGTGAACTATTATCGTATTCAAACTCCCCGCCCGCGGACATTACCAAGCGGTAGAGTGCGCGGCACGCGAAGGTATCAGCTCTACAGTATCACACGAATCGCCGCACAGTGTAGGCACACACAGAGATAGGTATGTACAACGTAATGAATGACGCAGAGTTTTTCATAGGAGTGAGAGAATACAATTCTTTGACATTAGATGTCATCGCAGTATAATACTAAACATGTCAATTCCATTGGATAGAAGATACGAAATCTAGGTTAAATGTTTAGCTATTCGTGTTGGATTAGCTGTTTCATTTCATGGTTCATTTATAATTCATTCAGGCATTCGTTCATTTATTCATTCATTATTTATTTACTTGCTCTTTCATTTCATACAATGGGAGAAAATAATTGGTTTCAGTTTTGTCATATTCAAGATTTATTTGAATCTGTAAATACAAAAGTACTAACACAATACTACCTATGTATTATTTAAACACAATGAATATTAAAAAGTGTAGAAATAATTACATATATCATATAACTGTATGTTATTTAGAAACAAACAATAAATTAATGAGACAATAAGTTTGCCTCACTCCAATAACTGCTCTGTGGAATCGAGATAGATCAATCTGCAGTGCACAATTCCGTGATCAGACGAGCGGTGATACATCTCGCTACGATGCTGTAACGCACGCGAGAGAATTCCTCTGATATTATACAACCTGTGTCTCGGTACAGTTATTCAATTACTCTGCAATTATTACATCACGTGCATCACAAAACCATTGCACCATCATCATCAACAGGCCTTTTACTGTTCTACTATTGGACACGGGTCTCCTGTCAGAGTGAGAAGCGTTAGGTCTATACACTGATATTTACTTGTTAGCACGTAGTTAAAAAAACGTAACGTCACGCCTGTAATTCCCGAAAAGGTAGGCAGAGGAGTGTAGTACACCTCCACGTTTGACCACTGCCGATTAGGTCCCACAATGGAATAGTTGGTGAACCGATTGTCATACACCGGACGCAGATCCAAATTCCAAATTCCATATCTTTTTCTATATCTTTGCTATAACATAATATTACTGTGATTAAATGTTATCGTTTAATTAAAGGCTAATATAATTTAGGCGGGTAATGGATCAACGGGAGGGAGTCCTGAATGAAGTTTATTAAATCTCCCTTTATTTATAGAAATGTAGAGTATACGTTTCAAGGGGCACTCTCTCTTATTAAAAACGTTAACGGAATTTATGTTAATAATTACTTATTTAAAGGAAATTTCTCCATGACAGGTGGGTCGTTTGGAGAAGTACCTGTAGTTCAGAGTTTAAGCACGAAGAATTTAAGGGAATTATTGTGATGTGAATATTCGATCACTATTTGGTTTGTACTTTGTCACCAACAAATTGCTTTGAATTTTTTGTGCATTGTTCATTTTGGTTGACATTGAATGAAACATAAATGTACGGTATCCATTACCGACCAATCGTTTAGTTTCTTTGTCACAAGACAATTGATCATTTTAACCAAGTTGAAATAAAGTTAATTGCTATCAGTCAATTCTCTCTGCTTACCCTGTAAACGACCTAGGGTGACGATACAAAAAAAATTATGTACCAGTCTTTTTTTTTTTTCAAAATTTTCACTTTATTAGAAACCATGAATTAGAACAGTATTAGAAACCACGAAATCCATAAAAACGATATCACCTGCAGTGTTTAACAGTAACTTTGAAACGAATTCTTCAAAATGTTTGGATTTTTGTTGCCTTAAGTGCAGTATTAAAACAAAAATCGAATTTAAGACACTACGCGAAAGCATAACGCACAATAAAGGCTAATCAGCGACAATAATATCTAAAACTAGCCAAGTTTCCGGCCGAATGATGTCAGATTACACCGCACAAAAAAAACATGACCAGGCGGTGGAAAGAGACCGAATTAGGCATTCGCAAAAAGTAACACAGAATATTATTACAAGCACACTATAAAATTTACCATCTTAACTGAATACAGTTTTAACAATTAACGATACTGGTAAAGTAGACGATAAATACACAAAAGAATGGATTACGATAACGCGTACAGAAAGTTCCACGATCACCGAACAGGTGCAAATACCGTTGAAACAATTAACGAAACTGATACCGAAGATGATAAATTTGCAGCAGAGTCGATTACACTGTCGCGCGCAGCAAGCATCACTATCACTGACCAGGTGGAGTCAAAACGCGCACAATCCTCGGTAACACACGGCGCGAATGACAGCACACGACGTTCAGATACGAGCCGCGGTGAAACACGATGCGTTTTAAAAACACATATTACGTACCAATTTCGATCTTATTGTGCGCGACGTTAAGGAGAATTCGAATTGTACGTAAATGGCTATCGAATTTTGTCTTTCCACGACCTTCCGTCGTTGACTCATCGACTAACAGTATGTTGTTGTATACATCAAATATTTTGCACGTATCTATGTTAGCTCAGGTATTACCTAATAGAGTGTCTTAATTAGTATATTGCGTATATATTTCACAAATTTCAGCATAGTGAGAATAATACCAATTATTATTATTTAGTCGTCTTCATATGTGCTAGTTCCCAACGCTCCCAACAGCCAATATATACTCTATTTGATCAAGATAAGTGAGGTGAGTTTTGATCTCCCTTAACACTTGCATCGATCATAGTGAATTCAAGATTTTTAAAAGTCGTACAAATGTTTATACATAAAAGCGCTGTTAATTCCTAAAAGAGATTTCTTTCACCAACGCCGGGAATATAAAGTAAATAATTTGGCGATGTCAAATTTCTTTCCAATTCCAATGAACAGCGGAAGAGAGATCAAGATCGAAGTGATACTTTAACAAACTTTGTAGTCCGAACTGACCGGTTTCAATAAAACGCGGCTATCGGTGCTACTGATAATTAGCATGTATAAGTAACATCACTGATTATAAATAATTCTAATTAAATGCATGTTGCCCATACTGATAACATCGGTGTTTTAAATAATGAACTGCTCGAAGATTTAAAAATTTTAAATATACATACATTTCGAGATAAACCTGAAAATAAAGCAAACAAGATCGGAAAGTAAAACTCTAATAAGTGATTTTATCGGTAAACAAGTTATAGATATGATTAAGCCGAAGAAGTTTTCTCGAATTTCGACGAAATTACAATCTCGAATTTCAATTCGAAAGGGTGTTTTGTTTCGTTCAGTATGATTGTTTAATTAGTACATCGTTGTTGATGACTACACCGTATTGGAGTTCATGTACAGGGCTTCGTCTGGGTGTAGTCCGAAGACTACTCATTATCCTTACTATATTGAATGACAAAAAACAATTAGTTTACCTGATGGTATTATCATTGTTGGCTATGAAAGCGACATCGAACAGTTCTAGATCGTTACGATAACAATTTGCATTTGTTGTTTAATTCTCTATCGACCTGGGAGGACTAAAATTTTCCACGACTGACCTGTCATTGGTCCAACCATGCAAAACTCCGCGCACGACGACGTCGAACTTCACGAATCTATTCGTCGTATGTCAAGAATGAAAAATTTCACACAGCTGATACCAAAAACTGCAACTTAATTCCGGGAAAACGCAATAAATGTATAAAAGAAAAAAATATCATTCCCTTGCGTCAGTGCATCTCACAATAAAACAATACCTGCTCACAACAATCTCAAAACAATCAAATCATTGAATATAGTGCTCGAGCGTCGTTCGCTCGCCTCTTATCGGTACTACAATTTATTTTCCACGCGTGACTAAATACACATAACAGATTGTGCGACTAAAGAAATTTAAATGAACACAAGCTATATAAAACCCTAATAAACGTTTAATGAACAATTATTTCCCAAGCTCCATTCGAAATTCAAGTATTTTGTTTTAAACGAAAAATATATTTTGTCGTCTAAGATATACGAACTAGTTGATAATCTCAATGCTTATCCCTGCAATACTGTCACTAATTGAACTCCAATGATTTTACTAACAAATTTCAACTGACACAAGACGTCCTATTTCTTCGGTCGTGTTCGAGGTATCGCAGATGGCTATGGACGGCTACAGCCACTTGTAACTGCTGTCTGCTCATTTGATAATCACTTCACTTACACATTAAAATTACAATCAGTTCGTACGACACTTGTATTTATGTAAGTACCTACATAGATGTGTGCATACAGTAGTGTGTACATACTTACTAAATATTTACTGCTATAGATTGAGTGAACGATAATATGACCGACGTACGGAAAACAAGTGAGAGTTGACGGAAGAGGAATGAGTCAGACGTACATATGTATAAACGCGCATACGAAATGTAGCGAGCGTAATGTTTCGCAGTAATCTTAAATGCTCAGAGATTTTTGTAAATTCATCGTCTTTTAATTTTGTTTACTCATCAAAACTATCATGTCACGTCCATTACGGGGTAGACAGAGCGTACCGAGTGCCGAATATTTCTGTACCGACTCGATTCTTCATTCAAATATATTATGAATAAAAATATACTCGGGACTTGTTAATATACGTTTGCACAACACACAGTCTCCCATGGGAAAAATCAAAATTGCGAAATTATTCGCAACTTGTATTATAAGAATTTCGAGATAAACACGTTGCTAGTATGTTATCAACAAAAAGGGATAGTTCTGAAGGCGTGCCCCACGGGAAGGCTGCTGGCGTTTTGCATATTTTAGTTTTATTGTTCATATGAAATGACGACGCGAGGTTACAGGAGCGCCCTTGCTTTAGTCCGGACTCAGGTGCGTATTACTCGATCAATAGACGTGAAGAATCTAAACCTTTAGGAAATTGTAATCTATACTATACCTAATGTTAATAACAATATTGGCATTATACTGTCACGCCAAGTCCTATACGGGGTAGGCAGGTAATACTTAGCGCCAAATATCACTCTTCTTAAGGACCTGATATGTTTCTTTTATATTCCATAATATAATGGAATTGATAACAATTTATATCTATTTATAACAACATTAGTATACCGATGATATAATGGTATACATACGAACAAATGCCCAAAGACAAGGAGATTTATGAATTCTTAACATATACCGCCAAGGGAGTCGAACCCGGAAACAATTTGGTGACCGGCTGAATCTATGTGTGAATACATCATACATATTTAATTTAGCAGTGAAAACTTTAGATTAAACCAATTTCGACTTTAATAACATTCATCAAGTGTTTGTAAATATTAAGGGCTCATTCGCAACTTATCACATTTGTTTCAGGATCCGGAACGAGTAGATATATCACCTGCTGTACATATTCAATGTGATGAGACATCGTCGAAAACATGAAGATAGTGTGTAGTAAACGACAAGAAACGAGTTCACCATATTGCAATCTACACACTATGTACACATTGTTATGTACATTGCAATGTGGATAACTCGTCTCTTTATTCCGCAAGCTGAAAAAAGTTCTGTTCCTATCTTGAATTCATATGAATGAAAAGTTATTCATATCCATATTTTGTAATACCTATGGCTAGTATGACGGCATTCTATACAGTGGATTAAAAGCGCATATTGTCAACAAAATAGTTGTTAGAAGTTAATACTCAGTTATATTACACTAACATCTTTTATAATTGTAAGGTATTAATATTGAATTACTATCCTCATCGGTGTCAGTATGTAAAAGAAAAGCTATGAAGTGGACAGCAATGAAATATCTTTAGTCGCTTTTAAACTGCAGGATAGATACATCGCTAGAACGCTTTCGAACATTTCATTCGTCTTATTTCAACGAGTTGATTCTATTTTATAGCGAAAACTGTCCCCTATCGATGTGAACCGAAGTCAAAAACCGTAGTATATCGTTTTTGTTCTCTATTTTGCGTTTCTTTTTTTGTCAATATCATGTTCACCCCGTGTCGCATGTATTTTTGCACAGAAGTGATATATTTTTGCAATGTTTAAATTAAGAACTTGTGTTCGACTGTAGTTTTAGACACATACAATAGATAGATGAGGGAGGATTATTATTAACACAAAAAGTGTACGATCCTTGTATCTAATGCGAAGCGATGTTTTGCTTTATCGTTACAGAAAATGATATTAAAGTACTTATATTTGGCAAACGCACAATATCCATCATAGTAAATAATACTTCTGTGTAACGTCACACTGTTACGTTTCGTGACGTAATCAGTAAAATTACTTGCAAGCAGAGTTACCCTCTTCACAACATCGAAACTGATAAACACAGTCTTTACTATGTACATTTTGTTTCCTAAATCTCTGTTCAAAAGAGCGATGCATTTTTAAAGGACAAAAAATAAATGTTTCGACTAGAATACTTCTTGCTGGGCACAAGTTTACTGAGTGTTGATAAAGTTTGCAATTGCATCAGTGAATCAGAGGAAAATGTTTTATAAAAGGATTAATATTCAATCGATCAATGCATAGATAGTTTTTCAAACTACCCTCAATATGAAGCGAAGATTCATACACGTGACTGACAGCTCAGCCAGTCTTCGGAGTATAAGTAATAGTTACCGTCTATTCCGTCATGTGCATTTGACTAATTTAACCGATGACTAACACTTCTCCTTTTGCAATGTACTTCCCACAAATATAACCGCTACCCGCTACCGCTAACCCGACTCGTCGGTTCGCACAAACCTCGGGACAATCAACAACAGCCATAATGGTTACCTGCAACACAGCAATGCGGTATTATTACACCCAAATAGACATGAAGGTATTAGGTTTCGCGGTCGACGTGCACAAACGGTAAGGCACATCGCTGCGGTTAGATATCTCGCAGATCTGTGACCGCACGCGGGCCGAAGGGCGGTGGGTGGAGGGCGGAGGGCGAAGGGCGAGGTCGACTCGGTTGATACAGCATCAAATTACGTTTAACTTATAATATTGTCTTTAGATTAACATATCTTATCCTTCAAATTGATTATTGTGTTATACGTACCTAATTTTGATGATTTGCGAGGTGTTTTCTGTTCACCGACAAAACAGATTTTCAACTAGAGAACATTCAATAATTTATTTTGATTATCTCCATCAAAGTCAGCGTCATCTCCTTGCAACAATCGGTGGATTAACTCATCATTATTCATTCATCATCATTAAACGAGATGTGTTGATTTCGCCCGGCAGCCATGAGACAATTTAACATACCTACACTCGTACATGTCACACAGTAATGTACCATACTTTCCATTAACTCTGATTCCTTCGGGGTACAACCACGCTTCATTTTGCTTAACCGGGCATTTAATATCTGTAATACCTATCATTCAACAGATCGTTTTTGTAAATGTATGATAAGCTAGCGTTTGGCCGTGCTTGTCTAGAAAAAGTCAACCTACGGGCACAATATTCGAATTATCTTATACATATAACTCGTATAAATTAATTAAACACCTCGTTGTGACGATGTCACAGCGAGGTACTAGCTGCATAAGAGGCATTTGTTTAATTACCGAAATAACCGCAAGCGCATATATAAAGGAAGCTAAAGTACCGTGTACTGCAGTTATTTACAGGTGGAGTGAGTTGGCGGTAGGGATTGCACATTCGTCGCAAGTGTCATGTCGATTTCAGCGTGTTATATTCCGCAGAGCAGTGTGTACGAACACAAGGTCGAGGTTCAGCGCTGTGCCTAGACATCGGAACGGTTCCGCCGCGCGCGCACTTCAATGATTCCCCTACTCATCTGTAGATACACCGATAGATAATGGGGACTTCGTAAGACACACTTTTTTATCTATGTTACATACGAACAATCTCTGAACGGAATTGCATGGGGGACGGGAATTAATGGTGTTCGTCTTAAATTAGTATATGTTCTCAAACCTGTCTTTCACTGTCCACTTTCACTACATAAACACAACTTAACGTCCGTGACCCTCGGAGAGGTGCAGAGGAATATAGCACACTCCCACGTTTCATCAGTTACGTTTGATTATGGAATAGGGCGTAACTTAATGCCATACAGCTGGCACAAATATAGACTCTAACCTAACACTAACCTAATACATAGTTTAACTCCCGAACAAACCCAAAGCGGATATATTGTCAAATATTAATA